>JAQFZJ010000030.1:0-111770 GCA_034695645.1 Folsomia fimetaria
TGTAGTTTAGAGTTGGACTACACATTAAAAGTGGTCCCATCAAATTCCGAGCTTATCACTTCATGCCGTCGCATTGTGAGTAGTGAATTGAATTGAATTGAATGAATGCGCCAAATGTTTGGTGTGGTTGACTTGACTTGTAAAGTATGCATACGCATTATCCCATTTAACAATGTGTTTAGTTTCACTTCAACAATTTCCTCTTTTACGGGATAAAATCTGCATGCCTCGTTTATTTGATGGGAAATATAGGAAGGAAAAAAAGAGAAGAAGTGATTCATCCAATGCAATGGTGAATTGGATTGGGTTCACCCCAAACTAATCTCATCCGCATCACATCTACTTACTACTGATACTACACCACCCCAACAATAAAAGACAGAAGACTGAAATTAAAGTAATATGGAAATGTGTCAAGTACAAGAACAACAAATAAATAAGCATGTTATGTAACGTGTAGTGGAAGCGAACAATCTTTTCACATCAAATTAGCAGATGTACATAAATCGAATTCCCTGAAAAAGTGATGAGGTAGGTGAATCTGGAATAAAAATGGATGGGTGATGATTCCTAGAAAAAATGCAAGCAGGGTACTTATGTTGCATATTATGAGAGAGGAAGGAAGTAATAGTTTGTCGTTATAATGTCACTGATTTAATTAGCCAGTCCGCTCCACAGAAATTGATGAAGTAAAGTTGCACATTTTGCATGCACGGAGGAGAAAGCATAAGTAGCTCATACTCTCATTGGGGGGTGTTTTCCTGTGCATGCACAAATAATAATAATGCAAGGATGAGCATCGGTTGAATTCGCAACGGGAAGTCTGCACTTTTTTTTTTGAAGACATTAGAACGTGTTAGTCAACATCAAGCGTAGGAGCAACATGCTCGACACGAATATTATTATTATCATGTTATGATGCATCCCACTCCACGCCATGTTATCTAACTGATGGGCGGAAGTGAATCGGGAATGTTGGGGGATTTTATGTGGCAGATATTAAAATATAAAGGAAAGAGCATCATTGACGGTTAGTATCTCAGCACGAGACCGGGCACGAATGAATGTATACATGGGGGCATTAAAGAGAAACATCTTTAACCAGCCGAAATAATAGAATTGCTCTCATGTATGTATGTATGTTGTAAGTATTATACATATTGGTGTAATAATAATGTCTGGATTTTGGTGTGTAGGGAAAGCTGAGTTGAGCTAGAAACAAGGAAGGAAGGAAGGAAGGAATGTGCATCATTGCATTGGATGGATGGATACAGAGCAGTTTAGTTTAGTTTGGCCCAAGTTTTTATGGATTAGAAGAGAGAGAGAGAGATGTCATGTCATGTGTAGTAGTGGGAGCTTTTGCAGTAGTAGTGGCCAAGAAGAAGAAGAAATTTATTAGTGCCAAATTTTCCAAATCATTAAGTGCAGATATTTCAGTGAATTACAAGTCATTTATGTAGCGGATGGTTGGTTGGTGTATAACATGTATGTATGTAGTAAGTAAGGGTGGTAGTGGTGGTGTGTTCTCTCACAGTACGATCATCGGTATTACACGCAGGAATGAGTTTGACTCCGTCAGCAGAGTAAAAGCACAAGGAAAGGAAGCGGGTAAATAGCAAGTTGGACCTAAATAGCCCGGGTAGAATGGAATAAGGCACTCTCTCTCTCCGAATCCCGACAAGGCAAAAGAAGGCAAAAGACCCTTTTTATGGATGCCGTACTACACATACACATCCATTTATTCTCTCTTCATATCTATCTTCACTGTACGGAATACAGAGAGATTGGGAATTTTATTGGTGTCGCGGTTGTGTCGGCGCTCGCCACACTTGCAGCAGACACGAATGACACACACTTTTGCTTTTGGGTTGACTTGGCTTGGGTGGGATGGGATGGGACGTCTATTCATCCAAGTTGTAATGATGATGATTCCTTCTTTTTAGATCTTCTTCTTCTAGCTTTCTCTTTGCTTGCTTTCAGTGCTTGCAATCAAATTTTTCATGTTTTTATATTTTAAAAAATCGCAATTTCCACGCTTGTTTTATTATAACAAACCAATACAGACCAGCCATGCATGAAGTGAAGGCCTGTGTCCTAAACTGGTGTGGATTGGACATCCTCAAAAATAGTGAATAGGAGAGAAAAACTTGCTATCGATATATACATGTGCGATATGCATTGTTCAATAGGGACTGTCTCATCCTCCCTGATAAAAGGGTCCCTAGCGAATATGTATGTTATGTATGTTATCTTTCTCAGGGTTGAATGACTGAAGAGATAGCTAGGGTCACCACCACCACCACCACCACTACAGCAAAAACTTTCTTATCTCACAATTGTCATGTGATAAAGGAAAGAGAAAGAAGTAGTTACATATTTGTTTCTGGGTGGGAAATCTTACGCATCCTTCTATCCATTCATCCATTAAATTCTTGTTCTGCTGACCTTTCATTCCATCCCGGCCCAGACTCATCAAGAAGAGGAGGACAATCAGAAAATAGAAATCTTTCTTAAATTGTTACACACTCAGGAATAAGTCGTGATGGTGGGAAAAGAAGCAAAGTAAAGTGAGTAGCATATAATGCACGATTCGCGTCTACACGGTGAAAGTTGTTGGAGAAAGTTGTTGAGATGGGATAAGGTGGCAAATTGTAGCCTCGTGTAAAGCACTTTAGCCCTAGAATGTCTGTATTTTTTCATGACTTTAGATATAAAAGAAAACGTGAAGGAGAGAAGATTGAATCTCACCAGTTTTGGAGCACTAACCCTTTTTTTTAGATAGATCGTTTCATTTTCTTTGTGAGATTTCGTTCTTTCTGAGAAATTCCTGGGCTTGTAGTTGAAAATGTTGTTGAAAATGTGATAGGAATAAGGAAGGAAGGAATGATCGGCCTTGACATAAGGTGGTTGGACGACGGTGGTAGTGATGGTAGTTTGGGATGCAATATGTCCAATTCAATGTTCCTGTCATGTTACAATACAATTTTATCGTGTATGTATGTGTAGCGTGTGGTTTGATCTGGTCTGGCTTTTTGGTTGGTAATTACACTGACTGACTGAACTGAAGTCCAGACAAGGGTGAAGGAGGAGGACAGCCAGAAGCAGTTTTGGAAGATTCCTTGGACCGCAAAAAGTAGAGATTAGGACCAATTTTCCACTGGACTGGTCCTTCTCCGTCGTCCAACTTTACCAATTTGATTTCCCAGCAATTGACTACTGGTGGTGGTGGTGGTGGTGGTGGTGGTGGTGGTGGATGGACAAGTGACTTGACTGCTTGACTTTGGGTGCAGTAGTACAGCATGGATGGAAATACGACGATTTCGATTTCCCCCATTCTTCTTTACCCGACGGAAGAGATGATATTAAGCCAAGCAAACCAAACCATGAGAAAGAGAGAAAGCCAATGTAGCAGAAGTCTCAAACGGAGCATTTCCACCGCCTGTCATTTGCAAAAGCACTCCATTCCTCACGAATCCTTCTTCTCATTCTTACGCCATTCAATCCACCACCACCATCCAGACCAAGCATAGTACAGTACAGAGTACAGTACACGATGACTATAACACAACTAACTTTCTCTCCAAATGCATCTCACGTTACGAAAAACTATAAAAAAAGAAGAAAGAATTACTTCATTTCTATCACCACAACTAACCACTGAAAACCAGACAGGGCACACCTTTCTTTCTTTTTCCAGCGCAATATGCGCTTTTTCCAACGTATTATGATCCACTATGGCTAATAAAATGTAAAAACCAAACCACACCATTCACTGCATACACTCTCCAGTAATTTATTTATTTCATTTCATTTCAGACCAGCATCAATATTCACGCAGTGTTCATATTTATGTGTGTGTGTGTAGGTGAGTGGAGGGTGTTGTTCGTGGCATTGGCATGATAACTTATTGTACTGTACACTGTACATAAAGATAACATTATGTTATAAAGGAAGAAAGAAAGAATGAAGGGTGATGGTGGTTCGGGTATAAAATTGGCCGGAAAGAATCAGTGGAATTTCAAGTTGTCCATCGTTTTGTGGTTTGGTTGGTGAGTTGAGTCCGTGACAAAAGGGAAACCAATTGTATTGTCATTTTCCCCCATTCTGTCACAATTACACAACCAAAACGGTTGAACGATTATGCCCGGATGACCACACCGTGTCTCATACCAACCAACCAACCAAACCAAACCACCCGGAGACCAAACCAATACTTCTTTCTGTTGAATGCCACCAACTTATTGCATCAACATTCAAACAACGTCGCATATCAACTTGTGTTCTGTCTTTGATGGGAGATAGATAGGTCGATAATAGTTGATCCCACCACAACCAACCATCACTTCCCCATTTATTTACCATATCACACTCTCAAATTGGACTTTTATCAAATTCCTAGAATAAATTGTATCTCGTGCTCATGTTCCCTGTTCCTCCGTTTATTTTATGTGTGTGTCCCTCTTCTCAAGTGTGCACACAAAATGAACGAATTCCATCTGTTTCATTTTAATACTTGTCTGCCAACGGGCTTTCTCTATTTGTGTTTGTCCCACACCCAAAAAAATGACACCATATCATATCATAATATCCATTATGTGGACTGATTGGAAATACATATGAATTCAAAAACGAATGTGCAGAAATCTGAATCTTGCAGTTACACACAGTTTATTTAAAGGAGGGATGCATGATGATACTTATAGACAGACAGACAGACAGACAAACGTAAAATAAAGTAATTGTGTAGTTTATATTCATACTGGAACCAAAAAAAGAAGAAGAAGAAAGAAAGGTTGGAGAAAAATGAGGAATTGCTTTGCAGATAAAACAAGAAGACTTTCTCTCTACTGAACTGAATTGAACTGAGGTTTGAGGGCAGATTTGTCCTCCCGATAGCAAAGTTATTGTTCATCCGATGTTCTGTATCCCGAAAGATGCATCCTGTTGACTGTGGACACATGCTGCATGCGGCATTGCAATGACATTGATCTCCAGTTTAGATTTCTGATTATTGAGGTTGCCCAACACAAAATCGAATCCAACCATTTGTCGTTCGTATTTCGTATCAATCTGCTCATCAAGTTGGTTTGGTTGGTTATTGAGCAATTCCTGATTCTTCCTTCACCGACGGTTATTCGTTGGTGGGGAGAAAATGCAGTTCACACAGGAAATGTAACGTTATTTGCCCCATACGACAAAAAGCACAATAATAATAATAATAATTGTTGGCAAATTGTCCCAAATAAAATACAAGGGGATGCCATAAAGTTAATTTTTGGCACTAAAATGTCTATATATTGTATTGTACATTGTTCTTAAACGTAGCATTTAAATACAAAATATGAAGTGTACATAAAGGTGGCATGATACTGTACATAATAGCAGTAAAACAATTTGAACTTCCTCAGCATAAAAGATGAAGCTTTATATTCTTTTTGTCGTGTCGTTTTTTTACTTGTTCTCTGCCTGCTCGCGTGTAAATTAAAGGGCAAAGGGGCAAAAATGATACCTCGAAAGAGTGCAAAAACTACAAAATTGCATTGCACACACACCTCTTCTCCCTTAATCAACCAACCGACACTTTGACACGAAGGTGCACAGTAGCATAATATAACACACCACTGTTTTTACAACGGGGGTAAAAAAAATTCGCAAAATATAATAATCATACCTATAACTGGAGAGGTTTCCGTTATTTTACGGCCGCAAATTGGCACTAATGATCACACTTGGTGGGTTGGTGCTGCACTGTAAACCTTTGTTTTGTGCATACAAAAGAAGGTTAATAAATAAATAAATTGTTGAATATTCAAAAAAAAATGGCAGGGAAAACATGTCATCTTTAAATTGCGCAAAATTCATTGTTAATTTCTCCCGTTTTGAAATTAAATACAACATTTTGTTGTACCCTATCCAAGCAAAAGAAAAATACGGAAATTGAGTCATCCATCCATCCGTATGTAACCCAAACGCACCTTATACCTTCCACCTTCCACCTTCCACCATGCAATAATAATAATAATAATCATAATGGAATGGAATTGAATAGAGTGACAGAAGGAAGTGTCGTAACTCTGTCTCAAAGTGGGGCTCTGTCATTCTCTCCTCGTATCGCATTCATTTTCGTGATAAAAAGTATGATGATGAAGTCATAAATTGTTGCATTCATCAATTTCTTTTCTCCTTTGTGTTGTGTTGTGTGTGTATGTATGTATCGTTGTTGGATTGCCATTTGACAGATAATAAAGCCATTTCACTCTTGTTATGTAAGTACTATGTCCTCTTTCTCTCTCTTTCTCTCCTGCCCTTGTCATATGCATTGAATATATCACCGAGTGGAAAAGTCACGTCTCTGGAGACACCACTACTAAAACTTATTACATAGTCGTGTTGTTGTTCCTCTCTTCATCATGCATACATAAATGGGATTGGTTCCTTGTGTGGAAAATATTAATGTGTGTCCCGTTTATAATAGAACAAGAGATAATCAGGAGTGGTAAAATATTGTCCCATTTATTATTTCATTTAATATGCTCTTCAGTTCAGTGCAGTTTTTGACTGAGCACATATGCACCATTTATATATTTGTCCATATATAATACGTACCTGGATCAAATTACATTAAGGGAGGGATGAGCCGCATTCAGTTTGTTGTGTGCTGGCTGTGCTTTTTTCGCCCTCATTTTTTGTTTGCGACATACGGTGCGCAACAACACGGCATAAAATGAAGCAGACTGACTGACATGCAAACTTTTCTCCAGAGACGGGATATTCTATCACATGATTCATAATAATAATTATTTTATGTATGTGCCTCCTTATTTTCGGATAATATGTATGAGTGCAGATTTCACTTTTTATGTGGTGAGAATTAAAATCGGATCGGAGGAACGAATGCTAGATAATTTTGATGGATATGAAATTAATATGAATTCTCTTATACGGATGTCGAGATGGATGGATGATGTAGGTTTTTGTGTAAAAAAGCTTCAAGTTGCTTTGAAATTATGTATCACTGGTTTTTGAGTGACTAAACTGACTGACTGACTGACTCGGAGGAAGAGCCAAATGAGGTAAGGTCATCATCATCAAAGGAATGTTCGTCTGTGTGTTTATTTGCTTTGATTGAACTACTTACTTTCATTTCACCATCATCAAATCAACATCAAGAGAGGGAAATACATAAGTGAGCAAGCAGACATTCAAGGTAAAATTCTGACTAGTGAAATGAGATGAGTGAGGTGATGATAATGATGATTTTGGTGGTGAATTTTCACTCTCTTGATTACTTGACCATAATTGAAGCGAACAGAAGAGAAGAAGAGAGAACACACACCTCGCCATCAAATTCAAATTCCTCCCTGAATCCTACAAGTTTGCTACTAATTAACCAAAATTAAAATAGTCGGATTTGGATTGGATTCCTTTGCTTAGTTTATTCATCGCATCATCAAATATGATTCGATTCTCAAACCTGATTATTTTGGAAGGAAATAAGGAATCTATCTGCCTGCCCCACGGGAAGTGAGTAAAGTAACGTAAATATGATTAGGATTCGAGGATGATCGTGAGACGGAGGCAGTTAATTCGTCTAATTTAATGCACGGAAGAATAATATATTATTATACAACAAATAAACAAACATGAGGCATAAATACGAAAGCAAGCAAGCATCAAATTAACTTGGGGGCGTCGGCTACAAATGAAAATTGGCAGGTGAAAGCACACTCTACTCCAAAATGAAGTCAAAATCAAAGGAATTTCATTTTTTTTTTTAAATTTGATCTGGTTTCATACATTGTATTATCTTTGCAGTGTTGAATCATAAAATAAAATTTCACCAAGATAAAGAGTTATTTGGATGATTTTGGGTTTGGTAGTATAGTTGATATTGAAGTGTAAATTTTCGCACCTTCTTCTTCGCCTCCTCAACTTTATGCTCTGGTTTGGTTTGGTTTGATCACTATCAGTTGAATCATCCCGTCCCATAAATTTATTATATTACTACACACCTACCACCATTTTCTTTAACTTTGTGGGTTGAAGGAATTTCAAAATTTTGTATGAAACCTTAAAAACTAAACCAAAACCATTGCACATTCTTCTCGTATTTTATGTGTAATGTAAGTAAACAAAATTCATGATGATGATGCACTGACGGTAAAAAAAAGTTTAACCCTGCAATTTAGCTAAAGAAGAATAAGAAGATGTTTTGTCTAGTTGGGTGTAAATGCGATAAAGTAAGGGTTTCATTCATTTCATATGTACACAATATATACAGCTCCTTATTTCTTGGATGGATGGATGAATGTGATGTTCAAATGTTCACCTTCTCTATCATTATATCCATCCCAGCCAATTATTATTTGCACTGCCTCCAACACTTCTAATTTCATTTATCCTGACAACATAACATTTTGCTCACTTAGTTTAGTTTAGTTCACCAGTCTGTGAATTCAAACCAAATCTACACATGCACGCAAATTCATCATACCTATATACCTGTCCAGTCTGTCTCATCACACTTTTAAACCAATTATTAACTTATACTTATCATCATCACAATAGTTATGTAGTTATGCATTTTACAAAGGAAGCTCATATCAAAAAAGTATTAACTTAACTATGCATGAACTGCCCTGGACTTTAAGAGGTTTTATTAATTGCATAGTTTATAAAGATTAAATAAACCAAGAAAATCGAACATTAATTATACAAGTTGAACCAAAACCACTCCTCATTACAGATTATTGACAAGAAGAAGGCAACGCAATGCAATAATAGTGTGCTTTAGTCCAGTCCATGCAATAAGGATGATCTTAAGCCTTTCTTATCCAGTCCAGTCCACAGACCGGATTGTTACAAGAAATCACCTTGGGTGATGTGCATGATGAATATAAGTGGTTGGTGGTAGCTAATCACCAACCACACCAGCAATAATACCCTCATGACATCCCGCATTTGCATTTACTGGACTGTACAACATTCATTATTGCTTTGCTACTATTAAAATAAAGGTGCACAAACAAACGACTACTACACAGTCCTATCTACATGCATACATGCTAACTAACTAACTACTGCTCTTAAAAAGCAGGCAGGTACAAAATATTCCTTTTAAATTAACACGGTACATAGTGCATACAGTAGTGCGCTCACTCACTCAGAGTGTAATAAAGATGGGCAATAAACTGGTTGGTTTTGGATAAACGATTATCAAAGGAGTGAGTACCCACACGATATAACATACACAGCCTTTTGTTCCTTCATGATATGACGACAGGAGGACAGAATAAAACGGGAAACAGTTCCCCATTACCACCAACCAACCAAATAACCATCACATGCATCCTCCAAAGTTCGTTTGTTCGTTCGTCAGCTTTTTAAGGTGTTCACAAAACCAACAAATTTAAAGCAACGCAGCAACCAGTTATTATCCAACATCAACTAAACGAAACCAAGCAAGCTGCGAGATCCGTTTTTCTCTGCTCAACTAATAATTCCAACACGGACATTTATTCCCACCCACCTACTACATGCGCATGTATAGAAAGAAAATACTTATAACAACCACTTAAAGTGCCACTGTATTATGATAAAGTCCATTTTGCAGGGATTTTAAGAGCTGTCCGAAAACATTATTAATGAGTGGAACTAATAATCTAGTCGTCACCACCATCACCTTATCCATAAATAAGACAAGTACAAAGACCTATGCTGAATTGAATTGATGAATGTCACCAACCAACAAAGTCGAGAGTCATCATGATCACCACCATTCCATAAAATACACACATTTCGACGACAATTGCTTTAATTTCATTCTCACACGCATATGTATTATTGTACATGTGTGTGTACAACAATCTGTTCATAATGGGCCATTTCGTCCATTGTTTTAGAAAAGTGGATGATGTATACAGGAACAATGGAAAGGATGCTGAAGGTGTAAGAACAATGGCAAATGTGCTTCCCCTAATTTGAAGGAGCCATTTAGCAAGCAACCACCACTTTACTTTACTTTACTTTTGTCTAGAATTTAAGGAAATTAACGGACGGATACGTATCTATCTGTAATAATATTGTATTTCATCCATTCTTATATAATGATTATGATGATGATGATGTGCTGTCACTTATTTAAGTTTTCGTCTTGGCTGGATGTTTCCGTTCCTTCGTTGTGATCTGATGATGATGAGTGAAGTACGTAATCCCTGCAACCCGACACCTTCATATTTAAGGTTGTTATTATGACACCGGGAGAACGTTCCTGTTCCTGGCGTGGCATCATGGCTAAATGGGTTGTTGTTTTCTTACTGTTAGCTCGAAATTGTAACACGATTCTATTCTTCTTCAAAGTTGGAATCAAGGAGAAGAAAAGTTATTATCATGTGATTATCAAAAAACACAACACAGGTGCTGAATTATATACTAGGAGAATTTAGAAGGGATCGCATCGCATATCATCATCATCGCTACTTTAAAACTTTAATTTGCCCTTGTCCGATGACTGGCTCTATATGTTTGTTTTGGGAAAGGTGTGTGTGTGTGTATTTATGTACGGACTTAAAAATCGTGAAAATTGGTGGTGGTGGTGGTGGTGATGATGAAGGAAATGGGAAATGATAATGTGAGGGCCAATCCAACCCCGTCAGTCAGTTAAATAAGAGTGAAGGAAGTGGATAGAAATAAAAAGAAAGGGCTGTGTGAAATGAAGAGGGTTAATTTACAGGAAAATAATAAGTGTAGATTTTTTGGATGGATGGATTGCCTTCATGATGATGGGTGTTGAATGGGAAAACCAACAACACCACCAGATCTGATCTCCATCATCGTCTTCTTCATTTTCGTCCCATTTTATGTTGTATGCTTGTATGTATGTATAAGTATTATATAATACTTACTTCTTTTTTAGGAGGAAAGGTAAGTAAACAAACTAAATGCCTTGCTAACGATGGTTGTTTTGTGGGTATAATATTCTTATTTTTACCTGCGGTCCTCCTCTCTCTCTCTCCCATTATTATTGAGCTTATGTAGCTTAGCTGAGTAGATCTTTTTAGTGGTTGTACTTCTGCTGCTACCCTTTTACAATAAATAAGTGCAATCAAGTCCTCGCACTATTTATTCCTCTTAAATAAAGAGCAATAAATGCTTTAATTTCTCCGGATCCATCATAACCAACCAAGGAAAAGAATCCATCCATATCTAAAAAGTATGCTTGAATGATGTACGCGTATGGATGCAGTATCATTCTCATCATCATGGCCTGAGGAAGAAAAGTAGAAGAGAAACAATATAATTTTTATGATCAGGTCTGAATTTCGGGTGGAGAGAACAAGTTGAGGAATAAATAATAATAAATTCAGAGGAAGATAGATTATTTGAAAATAGGGAAGAAGAAGACATTTCAAAAGAAGACGAAGAAAAGTGATGGTGGTTTTTGGTTTGGTTGGTGCCCTTAATTTCAACCCTACGCCTGGAGATCGAAGCAAGAAGAATGGGATGAATGGGAGGGAGGCAGAAAAACAAATAGGATCTCATTACAGTGTCTCGCATTAATTGAAGGTAGGTGGAAAGGATGCCTTTAGGGAACAAAGTGTGTGGCAAAACAGTTCATTATTGAGAGAAGAACTAAATAACCAGCATGGATGGATGGAAAAGTGATGATGATGATTCCTTACACTTTTCTCTTCGAAGGAGATGAAGAGGAGGAGGTGGACTGTCTTGTTTGGTGCGAGAGGATCGCGAGTAGAGGCGCCTAGTTTTGCAGTTTTTTAATAGCCAACCAGTCATTATATTTACACCAAGAAGAACCAGACCAAACAGTTATTGGTCGACGACTACACATACACACCACATTTTATAAAATGAAACTTTCAGAGAAAATCAAATGACGAGAGGAATATCATGATGATGATGATGATGATAACGACTAATCTTGTATTGCATTGATTCGAAAAAGATTCTTAATTCATTGCACTGCATAGTTTCTTCATCTCATTGCATCATCGTCCAATTCATTCTCACGCTGAGGATGACTGCACTGCACTGCAATAATGCAAGGAAAAGCAAAGCATCACCACCTCTCCTCTTCTGTCATCGTTTATCCATCATTTTTCACCTGACGGAAAAATCCAGCCAACCTCATTTTCCCTTCGTCGTCGTCGTCGACATCGTCGTTTCGTCTGCTCACTCACTCTGTCAGTTTTATTAACTAACCCAAAACTAAACCACCCATCATCTATCCATCCATCTTCTTACTTCTTCTGCTTGACCCTGCAGCGTTGTGCGCTAATCGTTACAAACCTTACTACCACCATCACAGACCACAACTGCTAAGAAAATTGATGAGCTCTTGCCCATTTTCATACCTCATTCATCAATTATCCCACATTCACCCAACACCTATCAATTACGTGGTATGCATGGTGGTGGTGATGGTGCAGGAGGGCATAATGAATTTTTAATCGCATTCTTCTTTCTACCTTACAAAAATCAAATGTTATGTGTTCGAGAGGGTTGTAGTGGTAGTGGGAGTCCTCCCTTCTTATAGAAATTTATGGCACCTCGTCTCCTTTGGCCCAACACACCATACATACCACCATATTATTCTTGCATAATTTTACACTGACCATAATAACACGAATATGATATATCCCTTTATTTGTAAGCATGCAGAGAAAATCTGAAGTAGGGCTATTCCGGAGGTAAAGGCAGACGAAGGAAGAAGAAGAAGATGGGAATGGATGGATGGATCTCAGACCAATCTGTGCTGAGAGAGGTTTCAGGTGGGCGTGCAACTGGGGTCAAGACAAATCACCCGTAAAATCAGCTAAATCATTTCAGAAGAGTCAACAAAACTAACATGTTTATTAGCACCTATATTTACTACACCTTAACTGAAGGACTCAACTTACAAGCATAAAAATGAAGCATATTATACAAATATGTGATGATAACGAGAAGATCGACCAAGAAATTTCCCCCAATTCTTTCCTGACTGCATTGTTTAGCGTGAGCTCTCATCTCTCGAATCCTTTATTAATACGACGAGGAGAGATATCTTTTGGATCATCACGAAACGCAAATTCTCGCCGATTTGCCCTCGTTGGTGGTCTGGTCTGGTCCTATAATATCGTACATATATACCTTAATTGAGCACAAAAGGGAGAGAGTTGTTGCACCACCATCGCTATACCACAAAATAATGAGTTTCAAAACCTCACTCACTCCACTCACCGTTGATCTCGTTCATTAGATAAGAATAAATAGCACTCGAACGAAATAAGTAAGTGCCACCCTCTTCTCTCTCTCCTCTGTCTGTGTACTGTATTTCTGAATTCATATTTTGGTAAATAATCCAAACCAAACCGCAAAAGTGTATGAGTTGAAGGAATTATTATTAAGGCATGCAGGGTTGGACTGCAAGGCTAACTAACTTAACTACCAAGCGTACATACTTATATACATACGGACATAATAATAATATGGCCAGTATGACACACACAACACCACAATCAACAATGCTTATCATGATACCAACCAACCAACCAAAATTAAACAATGCAACGCCTTTGACAGATCCAAAATCATGTATAAGATCAGATTGCTTGCTTACTTGCATATTTTGAGTTACTATGTACTTTACTACTACACTACCAAATCATAAACAACTAAAAAAAGAAAAGGGCAAAAGTTATCTCTGTCCGGTATCAGAGAATAAAAAGTGTAGTCGAGTTGATTGTGATTATTTTTGGTGCCAGAAAGTATGGAATGGAATGACTAAATGAATAAAGATTGAGGACTTCTTATTTTTTAAATGTGTATGTAATTCTTTTGTGGTGTGGACCAATAATTTCGTCACACAGATAGAAAGAAAGACTCCTTGTTAACATGAATCTAAAATGCTGTTTCGTTTAATCCATTGCAGTTTAATTCGTATTTTGCTCATTGAAAACAGGTTCTTCAAGTTTGAAAGCCTTTCTTCAAGATGAACATTTATTTGCAACTTTGCTACTGTTGATTTAACACTTTTGCGAAATGAGAGACTGTAATTGTTTATGTAAAGTTGATTACATTTGGGTTGGGTGAGAAATAAATGCATGCAAGATTAAGAATTTTGTATGCATAGAGAGATGCACTGGATATGATGATGGTCTGCTGATGAAGAGATCAAGTTCATGTATCCATCCATCCAAAAACTTCAGTAAGTAAATGCTTGCTTTGCTATCCTTGATTACATATTAAAATGTTGTCGGCTTAATTGCTGATTTTCACCTGACCCGGTTATACACATTATAATACATATTCCCTGCGCCTCTATTTACCACACAACACGATCAACTTTGTTGGTAATGCAATGTTTTTAATTTATTCCTTTTCAATTCCTCCAGGTGGGCAAAACCAGACCAGACAACAACATCATGCACCTCATCCCAATCAACATCATCCACCTCCACCTCCTTGATTATTATTACTGTGTGTGTAGCTTCAGATGCAATTCAATGCAATGCAATAATACAACAAAAACTTCTGAACTTACTTACTTTACTTATACCAAAATATAGACATAATCGCCCATTCAATTCATTCCCACTCTTAATTTGGTACACAACACACACAGGCTTAATAATTCTCTCCCTGTTTTTCATGATGATGATGATGACGATGATAGGTAAACAAACCTGCTTTGACACTGCAATTAAACTCACAACCAACAAATCCTCCTCCCCAATAATGATTCCCTTAATTGCGTTGGTTTTCTCTAGCTCTATAGCTTAAAAGTTTTGATTGCCGTTCCCACAAAAATGTATAATAATGTGGTGTGGTTGTGGTGGTGGTGGTGTGATTATTATGAAGTGCCGACGCGTCTTTGCATCACCTGCGTTTTGGATTGGATTATACTACCTACATGCAAGTAAAATAAGGCCACACCGGTTACATACATACATACATACATACATACATAGGTGACCGTATGACAGACAGGAACCATGTTTCACAAGCAGAATTTAACCAATGATGGCCGGTCGAGGAGGGAAAATGTGTGTGTATTATGTGTGTATTATAGGTGTGAAATTTACACCTTTGCATGGAAAACACAAGACTTTGTGTGCAGGTATAAGTAATAAAAAGTCGTCATCTGCTACAATATACGATACGACGTGTTCCTCCTCCTCCTTATGCTGGTGTGGTCAAAATGCAAAATTGGACGGAATAAATGAACCAGACCAGACCACCACGTCGAATTGAATAAAAGTTCGGCAACCTCTTTTTGATTATTATTTGTACGTATGTATGTATAATAACGGACACAATACGCTGGAGAAATGCCATGCAGTATATGAAGTAGAAGAACATAGAAGCAGACAACTGCTTCCGTTTTGGGGTTGTGTCCTGTTCTCCCGAAATTCCAGAGAGAGGTTTGTTTGCCATGCTATTGCTATTACTACCACAAGCTTGGTAACACATCCAGTTCCGGCCAAAACTGGACAAGAGTCTATTAGCCACGTATTATTATTACCTGCACCACCAGTATAAATACACAGTGCTGCCCGATATTATAAACAACCTCTCGGATTTATTTTCACCTTTTGGCGTTTACGAGGAGTGTTTGTTTATGGAAATGGGTGCATGTGAGATTGAGACGATTAGTAGAATGAGGTGTGTGCATGCGTTTGTTTGTTTGTTAACTTAACGTTTCTTTGGGGGCAAATCGAATCTTGCTATGCGCTTTGCTTTGCTTTACAATTTGGTGTTTTTTGTTCACTAGACCAATGTCGTCTCGCACCTACAAAACCAAACCATCATGATTCGTTATGCTTTTGTGTGATATTGTACTGTACTGCACATTGCATTGTTCTTATTATTAAGTATTGCCACTTTCTTTCTTTACTTTCTTTTTCCCGTGTCCTGTCCTGCCCACCTCGACACACACACTCCGTGTTACGAGGTGCCAGAAGTTGAGCGGATTATCGGCAGTTTGCTTTAATAATGTCACACCAAGTAGATGTATGGCATGCAGGGGTCCGTCCGTTCAGTCCTCTGATATTCATAATATTTATTATTTTACTTTTCTCCCTCTCTTCTCAACATAACGTGTACATATAATATGCAACCACACGTCTCTTTCATTTGGAAAAAGTAGTGTTGATTTCCATGTTTGGTATGGTGTCGTGAAATAATGTTTGCACACAAGGAAAGAAAGAAATAAGACGTGAGGATTGATTGCCTTTGTTTATTATATGATTAAGATTAAGGAACGTCGTCGTAGCTGTAAAACAAAAAAAAACAACAAAACCAAACCAAACCACGGGTTGCGATGAATTATGGAATGTGCAGCCTTTACCACAATTGTATAGTGTTGGAAATGCTTTATTTATTTTATTGAGGGCGGTGGTGGAGGTGGTATATTGCCTTCAAGAAGAAGAATTTAAGAAGCCGGTCGTATTTTTGGCAGTATTTATGGACAAGAAGAACAACACAATATTTATTTTATTTATACTCACTTTATGTAGCAAACGTCATAAAAGAGGAGTTAAAACAAAGGCAGTGTCGTATAAAGTGCCCATCATATAACACTATACACTGTTTTATAGTGTTGATGATGGCTGTTTTGGTGGTGTTGGTAGTTTCAGTTTTGTATTATCAAGGTGGTGGAATCTTGGATTATTGGGCGTTGAAAATACTTACGAACGTCTTTGATTGCAATTGCACCCAGCAATTGGAATGAAAAAAGGGGTTTTGTTTGTTCCTTAATTTTGTTTGTGGAAATATAATTATGCTAAAAAAGTAGTAGTAAAAAGTGAAGTAAGCGATGATCCTCTTTATGGCACCTTCAAATAAATGCAAAATACATACAAGACATTTAGATGGATGGAATGAACTGGAGTGCAATACTTATTACTTTTTTCTGCTCGCAATTTAATTTAACTCGTTACTTTCAGAACTTGTGCTGTCTTTGACTGGCCTGGTCTGGTCTGGCCTGGCATCATGTTTTTTAATGGTGCCTGCCTGCCTACAGCTAGCAAGATCATCAATTACACGAAGAAGAAATGATATGCATAATACCATCATATCATCCATAACCACCAACCATGCACACTTAAAAACAAGAAGAAGAACAATACTCATTATCTGTCTCTCTCTCTTCTGCGATGCAATGGAAAGTAATAAAGCCCACAAAACAATTGTTAAACAATCAAATCTTACTTAGCTAAATGTCAAGTATTAGTTTAATTTCTTGTGGGTTTGATAAACGTGTGTTAGTAGTGGTGTTGGTATAGTAATTGCTATTTTGTAATTAAATGGGTGACCAGGATCCAGTCCATGTTGTGTGTGTACATACTTTTACTACATCAAACAATGCAGTGTAGTTAGTAGTAGTAAAAGTGTGGATTTTTATTTATTCGTTTATTTTATTTTATCTAGACCATTAATTTCTTGTTGATTTATTTTATTGAATATGTATAAGAGTAGATGATACTTAAAGATCTGTACAGATTTGATCTGATCTGATCTTTGATGTGATGGAATGGAACATAGAAAAAAGGCAATAAATTGTGAATCTCTCTTCTTCTATTTGTGTGTGTGTAGTAGTAGTAACTTCTTCACACCTGTCATCAATTAATCTTTCATGCTTCGTAACCAAATCCCCACACTTAAAAAAGAATAAGAAGTGAACTGGATGGATAACTAACAGACTTTGAGGAGATGGAGAAGTATCTAAATAAGTGGAAGGTGTGGAATGTTGATTATTCAACCAAGACTGCAATTACACGGTGAATCTGACCCTTATACTTATTGAATAACTGGACCTAGATACAATGCAATGCAGTGCAACATGCACTTTAATTTTAACCTGACTGAACTGACTCATTCGATTTTTTGAAGTAAATGGGCCAACCTGTTCTAGATAATTTGGTGTCTGCTTTATTACACGTTTGGGAAGTTGTGTTTATGTCTAACCACTCGTTTTCAAGTGAGATCAGTTTGTTTTTCTTAATGCTGGATTTAGAAGAAAATAAGAAGAAGCAAAAGCAACATTCTTTCCACTTTCAGATCCATATAACTATTATATAACTGATTACATCTTGTGCATGCAGCAAGCTCAAGATGATCATAATTGAATGCATATATATCATTTATTTGTTTTGTTTGGTTTTATGTGAGCATGATGCAAATAATTATGAGCATAGCATGAGCCCATGTTAACGAACTAACTAAATGCCCTAAAATTCTGATTGTTCCTTGTTCATCGGATATGTATCTTGTTTGTCGAAGGGGAGCAGGTGATTGACAAGGGTGGCTGATACAATATAACACATCCATGATAATTGGAGGTATAGGTAGCGCAATCAAGAGAAACAGTACCCCTGATAATGTGTTGGTCACGGGAAAATGAAGCGTGAAACAATGTGTCCGGGTAAAATTAGACAGAGAAAATAAGTGGAGAAAATGGATCTTCTAAATTGATATGCTCACTCATCACTACTCGTGATAAGTGGTAGGGATCGATGGTCATGGATAGATTGCTTATTATTAGTAGTATTATTATTATGTTTGCTCTTATTATTGGTGGTGGTGGTGGTGGCAGAAAAGAAACAAATACAATACAAAAGTAAAAGGCAATACGGGAGTGGTTGATGATGGATGGTGATGAAATGTGCGGTTGATGATAGAGATGGTTTACGTTAATGTGATGTAGTAGTTAAGAGGTAAAAAAAGTCAGAGAGAGAGAGAGAGAGAGAGAGCTTTGAAGAAAGAGTAGAATAAGAGAGAGAGAGAGAGAGATGTATATCATCAGTTATTATGCAACGCAATGCACACATACTTACATAACCTAACAACGGCACAAGGAAAAAAAGAGTTAGGATGATCAGAAGTATCTATATCTCCACAAAAGGAAGAAAAGGTCGCTGGTGAGGGCGAGATTGTTAGTTTTTCCAGGCTTGTTAAGGCCCCATCATCCGTTAGTAGACGGCCCTCCATTATGGAGCAGTAATTCATCCCAGCTGACGGTTCCGGCCTGTAGGCTATGCCATTATGGCTATTGTTCATCACACACTATTTACTTTTCCTTCCTTCTTGGCTTACTTTACTCTTTTTTTTACTTTTTTAAGGGAAGAAATTCATATCAAATGAAGGTACAAAGTATAAAACCCATACTATTTTATCATGAGACAACGGAATGAATGAAACAAAATTGGAATTATTGCAGATATTGCAGCTTTTTTGTGCAATACGGTTGATTTTTGGTGGAGAAAGTAGATTTCATCAAATTCGTGTTTAGATGACGATAATGTATGTAATTCGTGATTTAAGAAGAAAAGCTTCCGATTTAAAGAAGCTTGGCCTAATAACTGCATGGGATAATAAGGAAGGAAGGAAATCCTGTTGACAGATGAGTTGTAAGGAGCAAATACAACATAGCTCGTTGTTTATACTTACTTACTTATTTGTCCATGCACCATAAGATGAGAGGTGTGGTTGGTTCGGTGGTCTCACTTGATGGATGTGGCGCCTGGATGATGCTGAAGTCCAACAACATCTTTGAGCACCTCAGCAATAGGAAATTGGTTGATTCAATAGGTCATAAACATGGTGGAAAACACGTTTATCTCTTATAATCCTTTAGGTAACATCTCCTCGACACATGTACCTACTTATGTGAGAGCAACCAAGTCAACATCCACTCCCATCATCGTCATTCCCACCTTGGCGGACACCTATTTTATTACAGCCTCATTCTGCGCTTAACCCAACTTTTGTATGTATGCAATATCATCAAATTCGGGGAAAAAATTGGCGACAATGGCCAATAATTCTTAACTCTTTCTCCTTTTATAATGAAATGGACGAGCTCTTCTGTTTTTATGATGGGAGGAAGGAACTAACTCACTCATATAATAATATTCAGCATTATTAGAAGAACCTCCCTGCAGTGACCCATTTTTTTCTTCGGTTTATATAACAAACATACAAACTTAGGTAGATAGACATGAATGGCTCAGAGAAAGATCGCATCACGTCGTAGAGTGAAATCAAATGGATTTAATACACTCTTTTAGATATTTAACATTCCTGTGATGTTTGTTTGTTTGTTTTGTGTTTTGATTGTGACAAGGTATGCATACGGTCTCTGCTGCTGATGATGGCGATGTATGTGCTTCTCTTTTTTTAGACCTTCATCATCTCCATGCACGGTCATTGTCGGCGGCAAAAGAGATTGAAGAATTCTTCGTCGTCTCTTCTTCTTGACTCCTGCAGGGCTCATATTGCACTTGTTGAGATTTGAGATGGGTGGGGTGCATGTGGCTTGGCTTGGCGTGCTTGGTTTGATATTCGCTGATTGCGGAACTAACTGATGATGGGAGTGAATGAGTGATGTTGTAAATTTGGTCGCACGCATTATTATTATTTTATTATGCAGATATTTATGGAGTCACTGGAACTGGGAAAAGCTTCTTGGTGTGGTGCAAATAGGAGGATATATATTAAATAATATAAGTCAGGGTCAAGTCAATTTTTCTTCGCGTGGTGGTGGTGGTTTGGTGTGGTGAGATAGAAGAGATCAGTGGAGAGTGCTGTGCTGGCGCCGTAAGCTGACTTATTCACTCCGGGGGGTTATTTACTCATCTGAAACGGCCTTTTGTCTCAAAAATGTTCAGGTAATCCAATGAACCACATATCATTATTGTAATTCTTTCTTTACTTTAGCTTAAAGCTTAGATATTATGTGCTGTGTGAAGAGTAAAAGTATTCTCTTTTTCTTTCCCTGTGAATGACTCGGAGAGCCGTATACATGTCGATGAATTATGATGGCCTCATGATTTATCCAACCCATAATAACAAGCAAAGCAGGCGGATGCGGACCCTTTAAATGCTGCCACATTCTTCACATTACGCTACATTTAACCCTGCATGAATTCGGGTTGTTGTTGGTGTAATGTAGCAAACTTTTTCCTTTTCGTATGCAATAATACATATGTACATACTTCTCATTATGATTACGATACGACTGACTCGACATACACAATAAGATTATGCATATTATAGCCAGCCTTCCTCCTTCCTTTCTCCCTAATTGAAACGACGAGGCTGAGATGCGAATCTGTACAACAATGCAATTATTATCAGACAGACCCTTTCTTAGCTCTTCTGTCGGATCATCAAAATATGTCATTGTTGCCTTTTTATTATTGCATCATGAAAAATGGTGTACGATACCGCAAATTTTCATATTTTGCATATAATATGTTTCTTTTAGAATATGATGATCGCGACACCCACTGACGACCACTGGTCACCCCCTCCCAAATCTTGTGTCGCATTCTCGCATTGCCCCAAAATTAAAAATGGCGTGTTTCGCAAAAAAATGCATGCTGGTTGCTCTTTGATGCATCTGTATTTAATAAATCTCACTTTTTAGACCAACAACGTCGTTTCATTTCACCCCTTGCAGACTGTCCCTCCTAAATACTCATTTGCTACAAGTTCAACCAGCAAGTGTGCAAAATCGGCATCAAAAAACCCACTGACTTTTACAGCGTGGAGCAGAACGGCACGGGTTCGTTTGTAGTCAAAAGTAATCGCAGTCAATTAGTTGACTAATTATCAAATCCAAAATTAGCACTACTTTTTTTACAAATTTTGTGTGGGTGTGGACTGGGCAATTCACAGAAGGAGGGGTAATTTTGTTTAGAAGGGATAACATGGAAATGGCGAAAAATTTAAACTCGAAGGAAAATGCGTTGGGTATGTTTTCCATCTTATCTTAATAAATTTGGCTTATCTTCATTCCTTATTATTGTGATTTGTGTGCCAATGCCACTACTGTCAGGCTAGGATTAATTTGTTCATGTTTCGTTTTTCAGCGCTGGGCGGGAGTGGGGATGAAGGTAGCAGGATGGAAGGAGGGTATAATATTTGGAGTCTAGTGACGATGAATCCACTGGTTAGAAAACTAATGTTACTTATTTATTTTGATCGTCAATTGATGTGCAGTGCAGGGGTAGTTAACGTAAATATTCTGTTGAAGGTTTTGGAAAATCTGTTCTCGAAAATGGAAGCGTCGGAAGTGAAATCAGCTCGTCTGGTCTGCAAACTTTGGGAAGACATTGGGTCAACTGCTCTAAGCAAGATTACTCATCTCGATGTGAAGAAGATGATTCCTTGCTGCACAATCTTGTCGGAAATTCCACAATTCAACATTAAGTTGGCAAGAAACATACAAGTTCCGTCATCGCAATGTGAGTGCGAGGGCCAGGCGGAGCTGTTGGACGAGGATGAAGTTAGCTTTAATCCAGCAGCCGAACTAAACTTTGTCAAAGTTGCCGACCGCGTCCAGAAAATTTGCAAAGAGATGAAAATGCGTGATTACAATTGTATGGTCGCTCCCCTGATGCAGGTTTTGGCAGATCACGAGTTTCAAAAGTTAACATCAATTAATCTCAGTGTCATTGTTGATGAACTGCAAGAGAAGCACTTAAAGTGTCCAGAATTTCGGATTCGTCCAAATATCAAATGCCTGATATTTAATTTAAATGCGTTTGATAGAGAAACATTTGGGTGTCATAACATTGGGTTTAAAACTATACTCCAGTCTCTTATCAATTCTGCACCGAATTTAGAAGAATTGACCAACACCAATAACACTTTTCCAGATTTGACGAAGTGTGGGAAGCTCCGCATCTTAAATTTCACTTACTTCACCACTCCTATGCGTCATAGAAATTCTACAATCATCGATGCTGAGTCTGCTGCCCTGAATAGAATGCTGAGACAGATTAAGGATTCTGTGGAGAAATTAACATTGAGATATGTGCAAGCTTATAAGGAGTGGATTTTTGACCTGTCGGCGTTTCCTCGATGCGGGGTACGTTATTTACTTTAATCATTCATAGAGGTGATATTATCTAACAATATTTTGTTAACACTTAACAGACTTTGAAGATCCCATTTCCAGCTATGCCACGGTTGACAACACTAACAATTGACGCGGTTGAGGTCTTTTCAATTCCCAAGGGTTTGAATATAACCCGATTTCCAAAATTGGTGCATCTTTCTGTCGCAAGATGGAATTGGGAAAAACCTGAGCTTGTTCATTATTTTGAAACCCTACGGGAGTGTCATAATGGAGTGCAATCACTCGAGATTCGCGCGGATATTAAGGCTTTCTTTCAGTTTGAAATGGGTGCCAATGTTGCACACTGCTTCCCAAATGTCAAGAAGTTCAAATTTGATGTTGGATGTACCGTTGGATATGAGGAAGAGGTTAGGTTTACGTTGGAAGCTTTGAAGACCGAAATTACAGCGTTTGGGCGATGGGACCTGACCCATGGAGAGCTTTATTTTGGTGACTTAAAGGATAGTATTCCTGTGATGGTGGCTCTACTGGAAGCGTTTTCCGCTTTGAAAGGTTTAATTGTTTCTCATATATATAATATAATCTAACTATAAGCTTTAATTAGCAAATCTAAAATATAATTTGTTAATCATCAGGTATAAAGAAGCTAGGAGTAACAATGAGGTCGTGGTGGTTGCCCTTAAGTCCAATCACCGAATTCTCCGATCTGATGCAGATTGCTTTCTTAAGTTGCAAGGCATTTGAAAGTTTCGACATTTACAGGATTAAAGTAAACTACAATATATTTACTAAATTACACAGAATGTTCTTTAAGTTACACTGTCTAATAACGCTTTCGAATAATTATTTCAGTTCCAGGGTAAGGTTAAGGAAGAGGTGGATGCATTCATTTCACTCAACAATCTGCCAATTACACTGAGCGAAAATAGGAAGACAATTTATTAATATTGATCTTTTATATGCGTGATTCATTTGTTGATCTTTTCATAGTGTTGGCTTTTACCATTTATATTATGTAGGAACAATTGATATTTACAAGTTAATGGAAATAAATCCTGTGTATTTAAATACTTTTCGGTAAAAGTTGATACAATAAGGTGCATGCATATATCATAAAATTAGCACAATTTAGTGAAAGGATAGAATTAAGTATAACGAAAATATACATACAGTACATGTCAAAAAGAACAGCGTGCGTAGTTTGTTATAAGTTCGTTCGTTATATTTGGGTCCCTAAAAAGAAGAAGATACAAACTTAAAGGGCAACTGAAATGAGATTATTATTATTGAAATGAAAGTGATACCCAATACAACCCGACCCATCATCAGTTACATTGCTTTTGCATATTCTTCTATTATTATTATTTCACTTCTTTTTTTAGCGCAATAAATAAATAAATTTGCTCCAGCTCCTGCAAGGACGACGACCAACCAGTTACATCAATTTAACTCAACGCATATTATAAAAAAAACTCGACTGACACATCGGCATCGCCTCCCTTCCTTCATGACCTTATTAATGTTGTTGGACTGGATGATGGCAGACTTGACTTGACTGGTGTATCATTTTTATGATGCATAAAATCTGTATCATTCCAAAAAAAACGAGGCTGGAAAAGAAAAAGAGACACGTTCGAATCTTTGCTCTGCTCTCTATCGTTCCCAAAATGTGCATAATGTTGCACTATTTCATGACATGTTTATGAATGTGTTTCGTTCGTTCCTTCTTCTTTCTCTGCCGCTTTGCGTACTTGCTATATATATTTCTGTAATAATAATATGTAATATTATTATTATTATTGTTGATGGGGCTGGTGTTGCAATAATGCAGCCATCCATGTATAAGAGAGAATACGAGGCACTCTACACAGACAGATTGCTTGTCAGCCTGTGGGTGACATAAAGGAATGGGAGAAAGTGTCGCTTAAAATGTCATATCTTTCCTCCACACTGATAATCATGCAGACGCACACATACACATGAATGAATGAATGGCTTGACTTGATTTTAACTCGACCGCTTCTGAATTTCGAATCACTTTATTTATTTTATTTCCATGCAGAAGAAGAAAAAAAAGATCCTTCTAAAACAGCAGAAGCTGTTTTTCTTCTTGTCGTGTCATGACGATGTCACACTACAGAACAGAACACTGCGAGAATAATCATGTCTTTATTATCAAGAAATGGAATGGAATAAAATAAGTGAAGGAAGGGTCCGTCGTCTTCGTTATCAAAATGTTGAAAGATGAATCCAACAACCACTTAAAAAATGTTGATAACATTTTTCTCTACTACATTACACTCACTCATCTCATCGTACTGCCTTTGAGTTTGACTTGTTTTTTAGAAGATTCTGATTTGATTTGAGCTCATTTATGACGACGTAGATACATGGTACATTCTTGATCTTGGTTAAAGAAATGGACTGGACTCTGGACGACAAAATGATGATGTTGATGATAATTGGGTTGTTTAAAGGGACCAAAAACGTAATTTGAAGTGATTGGCTGGCTCACTCACTTTTGTTTGAGGTGAGAAGGTTAGTTGAAGATTTGAGGATGGAATGGAAATAATAAATAATAAGCAATCTTTTCTGACCAAGAAGGAAGTGGGAGTGTCGGAGAGAGAGTATCTGTAAAATTTGGTGAGACGTGATGAAAAGACAATCAAAAACAGCATATTGACCATGATGGTGGTTTGTTTGTGGTCCCCGTGTATTAAATGACTTTTTGGTATGCAAGTGTAATGGTTGGTTGGTAGCAGTTAGTATTTACCAAACTAACTAGTAATAATAATAAATGCTCTAATAATTGTGGTGGTATTATGGTATGTGTGCAGTAATGACCATAAAGTGATACATAATAATAATGACACAAAAGAAAAGAAGGTGAAGGTCCAGTCCGGCCCACTTTTGGAACAAGAAATTTCACAGCAAATCATCATCATCATAATCATCATCACATCACACTAGGAACAGAAGAGAGTGTTGTGAATGCTTGCAATTTGCAGATTGGCAGCAATTTGGTATGATTTATTAGTTTGGAATTGTTATATCCCAAATCCAAATATCCAATCCACCAAAAGTGTGTGGTTTTATTTAATGATGGATGGATTGGATTGCAGGTAGGTTAGGCAGGTATAGGTAAAACTTCACATTGTTTTAAGAATTCTGTAAAAATTCCCCTCTGGCTAACTAACTTACTCACTTTCTTATTTTCTGGATTGGAAATTCCTCGCAGTTTACGTCGTTGTTTGTATTTGGAGAGAGTGAAACGTTTCGTTATTCATTATTTTGTGGGTGAGGGTGGTCCAGTCTAGTCTATGGGAAAGAAAGTAATATAAGGGTGGTGGTGTGGTGTGGGCAGGTAAGTAAAAGTCGAAATCGAGTGAGAACATTCCTCGCATAGTTCATTTTGCCTCACACATACACACACACCCATCGTCCAGGATGAGACGATGCTAATAAGAAAGTGCATCCTACCTGTCTGTCCCACCTCGTTATTAAGTATTACATGAATGAATCTTATGTATGTATGTATATTCGTCTAATTTGAAGAATTCCACCCTTTCCTCCCGAGGTACAAGTCCAGTCCAGAAAATAATAATAATAATAATAATAATAATGATAATGAGTGGTCATAGCACGTTCTTTTTCTTCTGCTTATTCAGCTCTACCCTGTAGAAAAATTAACGAGGATCACCACCACCACCTCCTCCTCCAAAGATATGCATGCTCATATTTAAAATTATAAGAAATAGTAAAACAAACAAAAATAAGAAGACAAAAAGTCAGGCTAAAAGGCGAGACTTGGACTTGCGCCTGGCCTGCCTCGCTCCAGACACTCTACTTTGAAACCAATTCCTTGCGTCGGGCCGCAAATGATTTATGAAGCGGGCAATGCTACACACACACACACACCACACCACTAATATTTAGATTATTATTATGCAATCCAACCAACAACTGCAACGACTGCATTTACCACTTACTTACCTTCTTCTTGGTCTTATATGGGTTTACCATCAATCACCATTTAATTAATTGAAATGAAAACAAAACAAATATTTACACGGGGTCAACAATTGCTTGGTAAAATAAAAAAGAAAGAAAGAATGGATGGATGAGATGCACACCGGCAAGGAAATGCAGAAGAAGGTCGTCTCATCTCATCCTCACCGCCCTTATTATTATCATTATTATTATTATTCTTAATGCTTAACATGTCTTTTTTTGTTCTTTCTTTCTGTTCCAATGAGCTGACAAATGAAGGAGCAAGTTTTAGTTTCTTTCGGTCTTATGTTGTTTGTTCGTGTCGTGAATTAAATCAATTATTATTTTAAAAGGGTGTAGGCAGGCAGGCGAAGCTGGTTGTGAATGAAAAATACAGTAAAATTCGCTGTCTATTATCCGTTCGCCCGTTCATTCGTTTGTCCATCCATCAGATCCGATCCAATCCAATCCAATCCAATCCAGTGTGCTTGTTAGTTGATGAGACGAAAACGAAGAAAAAAAAAAGAAATCGACAGGAAACTAACCTAAACTGTCAAGTAATAAGTAAGTGAATAGGATGGAAAGGAAAAAAAGAAGGAGATCAGGGCAGAGGCAGCAGCAGCAGCAGCAGCAGCAATTTTGACTCTTCGTTTGATGTCGTCCTCTCCCATTAACTGATCGGACGGAGGAGGATCAAAAGGGGAAAGTGGACAAGTTGGTGATGCATGTAGAAAATGGACTGGACATGGCTACTGCAAGCAAGCTTTATAACTAACAAGCGATAACCCTTGTCAAAAGAAAAAGAAGACGGGTTTGATGGATGGACGAGTTTTGCAGTATCACTCAAGTCATCTCTTGCTTGAGAAAGAAGGGAGGAAGAAGAAGCCGAAGCCGCCCTACTAAAAACATGGGCTGAGACATGGCTTTAAAACCCACGACAGATAGATACATACACTACTGGTTCTTCTTTTTATCTGACTTCTAATAACTTCTTCTTATGTACAAAACTTATCAAATCTGTTCGTCTCCTTTGTCACCCCTTATATGACGCGCATATCCTTCTCTAATCGGATACACTTGCAGGTTAACTTTATACTAATTAGTTCACTTACTCTCTCTCTCTCTCTCTGCTGGGACATGCACATACATAATAATAGCATTATGAGAACAACGAACAAAATTTCTTTAACTTCTTGCTCTTTCTTAACTTTCCAGCAAGCCCACTTCACAGGAACACGAATAAGAGCAAATTAATTATTAAGCGATGACCTACTTCACCTCTCTTGACCTGACCTTACCTTATACATAGTTGAGCATCTCTCTTCTGTATATATCTATACCCACCCACGCAGGATTAAGTCAAGTAGGTTTATAGTTTTTTGATGGTGTGGGTGCAAAGTAAGTAAAGGGTTCTTTGTCGTCGTCATAGATCTGAGTGGAGCCTGAATTAGATTGGATTCATTTTCTATCCTCGTCGTCGTCCCAAAAGCAGAGAACCAATTATTGACAGTAGTATAGTAAGTAGTCTAACCAAACAACCACACCACACCAAACTAAAGGGCAAAGGTGTAAAGAGGATTTTCACCGAGGCAATTAAGAGCGGGAGAGAGAGAGAGAGAGAGGATATAACAAGTATAATAAGGCATCGATGGGGGTCTTAACTCACACTCTCTCTCTCTCTCTCTCTCTCTCATGATTTTCTAATCCTTCCTTGTTCTTATGTCTACGTCAAAAGCCAAACCAGAAAAACACTTGCATTTCCATCCTCCATGCACTTTTCTTATTTATTGGGCTCCACTTTGCTCTCTGTAATGAAACACACTATTATTTATTAGTCATTGGACGGGACGGGCATACTGCATTGTTCTGTATTTTGTATTATTATTATTATTTGTTTGTTTAACTAAGGAGGTGCCCATGCATGGAGGGAGGGATACTTACTTACATGGCGCATACTTGATCAATTGCGACTTCTTTTGGAAATTTGTTTGGTGGTGAATGAAATGAATTTCACCACACCAAACACAATTTGATCTGTCTGATTCAATTTTGCTGTAAAATAATTTAAGACTGACTGTTTCTTTTTTTTCTTCTGAAGGAAAGTTAAGGTTAAGTGGAGTGTAGACAGGTTCCAATTTATATTAATGGTTGGTTTATCATCATCATCATACACGTAGAGCTGTAGCTGAATTCTTTACTTTTGGTCAAAAATGCATGCATACCAAACTAACCAAATATTTTAGAAATCCTGCTATTTACACATATTTTATGCTCATCATCCATCAATTTAAATTTATGTACAGGATAGAAAAGAATGTGCCTGTGCAAACCTAATAGTTCTTTTTTATTTTATTTTACAGTTAAATCAAATTAGGTTGGATGGAGGTAAAAGGCAACCATAAAATTTGCATCATATGATACATATGAACAATGACAGCAATAATAACGCTGTTGTTTTGTTGCTGCTGTTGCTGACCGATGATGATGATAGTAGTAATTCAATACTTTTAACAGGTTGTGTTTTGTGTGAAGAGTAAAATATGTATACACTTCTTCTTTTCTTCTTCTTTACTGCTGACAAGGATCACACATCACATAAAACAAGAAAAGACAAATAAGAAGGGATAAATTGTATGTAAAACGAGCAGTGGCTTGACTTTGGGCGTTATCTTTTTAAACACACACACAACCACATTACATTACATTGTATGTATTGCATTGTCTTCCATTACGAGGACAATTATTTTCAATGTACATAGGTATGTACATTTGGTGGTGACTTTAGTTCAGCTCCTGCTTATTTTCTTATTACAAAAAAACTGCCAAAGAAGCGGAATTGAAATCAAGTCTCATGTTGCCTGCCAAATACAGCAGCTCATGTAGTTTTTACATACATACTTTTTTTGCGAAATTAGCGCATAGCGTGACAGAGAAAATTGCACAAAACGCCTCGAATGAGCAGTCTGTTATCGAGAAGAAATTCCTAACTTCTGATTCCAATCCATCAATTCATGTACATGTTGAAGGCGTCGTGGCTTGAGAGATTTTTTGAGACACTGTTCGCTGTTTAGTCATGAATTCACCTGTAATGATTGCTATTGACCACAACACATCGTAATGCAAAGCCACCCAATCTTACAGAAAAAAATGATCAATTTAATCTACGCTTTATTATCTTTATTATTTTACAAGGAGAAAAAAGACGAAGAAGAAGAAGAAGAGAATCATAGGTAGGCTTTGCTTTGTTTTATTTCTTCCTTCTCAATTTACAAAATCATTGAGGTGCTCTGTTTCAAATCTTTGCCTACTAATGACGGCGTGAAACAATTTCTTTACACCGGGACACGTTTGTTGCCTACTTATTGGTCTGTTATTGCGGTTGAATTTGGTAGAAAATAAGTGAATAGTACATCTGAAATACACAGAGAGAGAGTTGAGCGAGTTCATTAGAAAACTAAACTGAGAATAAGAATCTTCGATACCAACCAACCAACCACAAATTGGCCAAACAACGAACGAACCAAGTAAATAATGCAGGAGAAGAAGCAAACTTAACTACCAGACTGTGTGTGTACTATTGCACTATCTAAAAAGACAGGTACACACACAATCTAAATAGTCACCGACGAAGCAAGTCAGTTAGTCAGAATAAAAAGTAATTCCAATTCCGACGTGATGCTCTTCGACACCCCCGTCGGCTTTTTGCATAGTTTCAAACACTCTCCAGCAGTCACAAGGCAGCATTACTTTACTTTACATTCAAGAAGTTGTCGGCCTTTTATTATTGTCCACATCAGAAGAAGCAGAATAGACTAATGGTCAACCAACCTGTCTTTTTCCACCTGGGACGAAGAAGAAGACGACAATGCATAATATATATCTATATGTAAAAACAATCGTCATCTCACCTCACCTCACCTTTGCTCCTTTCTCATCTGCTGCTAGCCGGCACTTAAGCAACTTTGGGTTCTCAGTCTCATTTAAGTTGCTTGCTTAACACTCATCTTCTTCTTCTGCTTCTTCTTCTGCTTTTTTATGAGGAGTAGGTATATACGGATTACTGACTGAATGCGACTGAATGAATATTATTTATTATGGGAACAAGAAATAAATATGATCATGCTGATGAAGATGACGATGCTTGGGTAAAAGACAATCAATCTTTTTACTGTAAAGACTGGTTCGTATAGTTCTCCTCCCACATTAATTTGTTATATGAACATTGCTGCATGAATTCTAGCAAAAAAAACACATTACGAATTGTGCATCCAAATGTCATAGGTATCATACGTGTTCATTTCTATATACCAAATGGGATATAAGTAAAGTAGGTAATATGTAATACTTATATAAGAGGTACATTCAGTAGCAAGCTTTATAGTGGTAGAAAAGGAGCTCTATACTTTTTTTAAGTGGGAAGCCGTGTGGTAATTATCTTTATCAAAGAATGACCATAAATGACACTTTAGCACACATATTTCTCTCTCTCTCCAAAGTGGAATGTAGGAAAGGGACATTAAGCGACATGGTAATAACTGCGGACAAATCGCTTTTTCCTCAAAATGGGGTTCCCAATTATGCATATATGCTTTCTCCAAGTGATTTTAGGAAATGGTTGGTTGGTTCATAATGGTAGAAGTTTGGTAATAAATGTATGGAAAGAAATTAACACAAATCGTTCAAAAAATATAAGGTTGTTGAAATATTGGATATTACGACTGTCTGCCTGCCTGCCCATCCATCCATCCATCCATCCACCTTGTAAATTATTCAGGTAGATTTTGAGCTACCAATAATTATTTTTTAGCTGATGATCAAATAATCCCACCCATTTTGGAGCTGAGCCTACGTTTAAATTGAGGAAATTGGCAGGAGAGAAATATACCGTGTCCAATTTGCAATCTTCTGGGTGGGAGCACTTCTGAATAAAAAATGAGGAAGAATCGTGGCGTTTAAACAAGTCAGGCACATTTTTCATCATCCATCCATCCATCCATCCAACCATACCAACAGAGAAAAAGATTATCCAATTCCAAAATCAAATCATCAATAATTCAAGAAGAATAAAGTCGACTTATACTTGAACTAAACTCACCTCTGTAATTTTAACTCTGAAAGACACGTTCGCAGCGTCGTTGTCGTCGTATAATAATAATAACGTGAGACAACAAAGAGCAATAGTAATAAAAACTATATGTATAGGAGAAATAAATAAATGCCATTTTCAACCTGTCAACCAACCTGTAAAACCCCCACTGCTTTTCTAAAACAAAATAAAATGGAGTAGTATAACGTAAAGTAAATGTCCTCTTTTATTTTATACACAATACAAAGCACGCATAGGGTTATTGTCGGCCGGGGCGTGATATGATGTGATGATGAATGCAAACTTTAAGTTTGTTTGTACTGCATATTTTATAAACATTTCTTCAATTTTGTAAAATTTTTTGTAATATTATCGTCATGAAATAGTAGTGTCACTTATTACTCATGCGACTACAAAACGGCACGGAAAATAAATAATCGGTTTGGTTGAAAATGAGGTCTCTTTTTTGCAAGTTTACATACACATTTATTTGGAGGGGACGATTAACTGACTATGCTTCTCTGAATTAATGAAGTATGAATTGTATTGCAACAAGGAAGAAAAGAAGATAATAATTTCATTCTTGATGGATTGAATCTGTTCTGTTTGTTTGTGGTTGGTTGGTGGAAATGGTCGCGATGTTTTTAACGCTACACTTGTCTTCTTAGCGGCTGGGATGGTGGTTGTGTGTAGATTAATCTAATCCCACAACGACACTAGTAGCAACGATCAAATCAAAGCAAAGCCCCCAAATAATATAACAAGGGAAATGAAGAATGGGTCGTTCACATAGTGTTCATTTACTTATGACAAGAATTGAATAGCTAATTTGGCTTTGTGACAATTTCTATGGATGGACTGTCTGTCCCATCGCCCTCGAGTGAGTGAGTTAAGTTAGTTATTAGCGATCTTCTTGAAGCAAATTCAAAGTCACAACACAACCAACCACAACCGGGACTATTTCATCTTGTTCTTGTTCATTGGGGAGCATTACGTAATATCAGGATCTCTATCTATCTGCTCAGTCAGATAGATATCAAATCCCTATTCGTCCATGAGATTGAAATAAATCGTTTTTCTCATCTCACTGCAAAAGAGCCACTCCAATCCACTTACTTACTTCCTCTATTTTACTTACTGCTTTTGTTTTCTGTGTCCTATTTGCTTAACATTTCATCCGCGACATGACATGGACAAATAGATAACACCACCACCGTACCGCAAAATAAGACAAAATTAGGAGGAAGTTGGGAACCTTCTTTTCTCTCTTTTTTTCGTCGATTGTGCGGTATATAGACAGCACATACATAATGGGATCGAATTGCATGATTTAGAATTCATTCATTTAGCAGCACACATACATAAAAGATTCAACAGGATTCAATCCCTTCATTCATTCACTAATTCATTCATCAATTGCGTAATAAGGAAGACGATATCTGTCTGGTGCACAATGAAGTGTTCATCCTTGTAATTGTTCCACCCACACAGATCGTGAGGTGGTGATGGTGGAAGTGGACAGGGCTGCTGGTTAGTTGAAGTGTGATGTAAGGAACACGATATTATGGTGGTATTGTTTTCTTCTTTCTTTCTTATTTCCTGACAGAATAAATAAAAGAGTGGAGTGGAATGACAGGATAGAAGAAATCGGAAGTCGATATCATCTGAAGAGTGCGAATGTGTTGCGGATAAAGAAAGATAGACGCCCTTCTCTCTCTCTCTTCGTTTTTTGAACAAAGAGGAGAGGAGGAATTGGTGAGCAAATAGTGTGGGAAGCTTAGAGAGTTGTTCTCACTTTTGGCGTGGTGGTAGGTGGATTGGATAGTGGTGTGGTGTGGCAGTGGTAGAAAAGAGTATGTATGTAGTATGTATGTAACCTAGAGGAAAGTGTTTTGGCTTATCGATTATGGAGGGAGCGCACACTCGATGCCATATAAGTTCCTCAAGTTCGTTCGGACATCCTAAAAGTTGGGAAGCACATTTTTCAGACTTTTTCTTGCTCTCTCCTCTTTATCGATCTTAAGTGTAGATAACCCTCTCTCATGCTTGTACATATATAAGAGAAAGAGTGAGTGAGTGAGTGAGTGAGAGTGAGAGAGTGAAGTGTCTGTCCTACTGGCTTCAGGCTATGCTAGAGAGAGACAGAGAGAGAGAAAGCTACCTAGGTATGCGGTATCTTTCTTTCTCTGGAAATAAGATTGGAAAAAGGAAGAAGAAAAAGAAAGCAGGAAAAGGAGAAAGAATGGCAGCAGACACATGCACACCGTTGCGGTTTAAGGTTGGAGAGAAGGAAGAGCTTCTTCTTTTTTCAACTCTTTTGTCATCTCTCTCGAAACTTTTAACAAAGCCGGAAGACAACAAATTTCCTTTTTCTCTTGAAGAGAGACGTAGAGAGAATCTTTTTTTTATTATTTCGCCTTCTTCTTCTTCTCCACCTTTTTGTAGACTGGAAAGTGGTGCCACTACCACTGCCACCCACACAACCTTTCCTTCTGACCAATCTTGGATAGAGTTTGATATATGTTTTTTATGACGGTGGCGGTGGTGGTGCAGATGCAATTACAGTGTCCGTCCGTTCCGGGGCACTTTCTCCCATTTGAAACAAATTAATAATGCAGTTCAGAAGTATGTACGTACAATACGGACCTCGCCGTCTGGCCTGTTGTATGGTTGATGATGATGGTTGGAGATAATATATAATATGCAAGCTAGCCTAGCTAGCACCCTACTTAGCAAGGTTAACCTCATGCTGTTTAAAATGAAAATAATAATGCTACTAAACCACCAACCATTTGTTACATACCTTTTGGACTTGTTTTTTTGGAGGAGGACGCAAAAAGCAAACAAAACAAAATAGCAATCAAATGCATTTATTATTTTTATTTGCTTTTCCAAAAACCTATATACAGTTACAAGAAGTAGTAGTAGTTAGATAGATTGCTCCTGTTTTTTTTGGAAATGTGGAGGTGGTATGGAAGTAAGAGATCAACAAATGGGAAGCACTCTAATTTCATTGATTACAGGATACACACAAACACAACACACGAATGAATATCATATGAATTTCACATATCGTTTTTCAGCAGACCAACAAGTTCCTGTAGTGCATCACTTACATTATCGTTCCAGTATTATGCCTTGTATTACCGACTGAGCGATAGGCAAGGCAGGGACATTTAAATTTTTTAAATCATCCACTTTTGACTCTGGAATTGAACCCACTTTTACCCGGACACAGTTTTCTCATATCACCTGTTTAATTTTAACGGATGGATGGAGTAGGATGAGTGCATTTCCAACTACTTTTTTTTAAAAAAAAAAAGGGGAACAAGTTTAGTTTGGAGTGGAGGGGTGATGATGATTTCGAGTCAATCAAGTCGTCAAGTTTAAAACAGGACCAAACAAACAAAAAACATGATAATATGTACTTAATAAGAGTTTTCTATTTTGTCTCAAGTTTTTAGTTGGTACAAGAACTATTAGGCGGAGTGGATGGAGCTGTTTGGGGGAGATGGATGATAAATGATAACATCGCTGCTAAGAAATTGAAAGCCGTGTAAACACCAATTTTATCTTAAATATAGGACTGAAATGAGAAGAATTGACAGGAAAAATAAATAAGAATGTATTTGAAATATTATTCATTCATTTTACAAGCATTTCATATTTTAGGTAGAAAAAGACCTCAAATAATGCAGATTACAAAATAAAACATAAGTGCGAAATGAGATATTGGTTGGTTGTGTGAGTTGTGTGAGACAGAGAGGTATAATGTATAATAAGTTATAAGTACGTAATGCATAGAGAACGGATCAAAACTTTATAATGGCTGGTTATAGTGAATCGAGTGATGGTGAACATGATGATGATATCCTTTGAAGAGTATTTTGTGTGCAAATTGAATAGGATTTAAAAGTCTTTATTTTACAAGACCCATTTGAGGAGGATGATGATTCTACCACTTCTACTACTACTTTTTTCCTTTACTGTAATAATACTTCTGTGTCAAAGAGAATCTCCTCTCCTCTCCTCTCCACTTAACTCTCTTTTGTTCTTCACTCCAGTAGCAATAAATATAATATGTATGTAGAATAGAATGAAATGGGAAAGTTTAGTTAGAGGCGTCAATTTTACGGCTGGTTTGCTTTTTGGTAAAGAAGAGTTGCATATCTACTGCCACTGCCACCGTCATCCATGATATGTTGTCAAGACCAGGAGGCCTTCCTTCCACTGCATTGCATAAAATCTCGTCTTCCTCTCCTCGTCCTTTGTTGACTTATTTAACCAACGGAATATATAATGGCATATTATATTTATGTATACAATGCACTCAACCATCTTTCCTTTGCAGTGATTGTTGCTTCTTTTACCGCAGAAATCAAAACCGCTTCCTTCCTTCTCTCTCGGGTGCAGAAAATGCAAAAATTAAGGCAGATATACACACAGTTTAGTTTATACGTATAGCAAATAAGAAACATTTATTTCGTGTTGATTGCCCATTTCAATCTTTACAAATTGACTCTTTTATATATGAGTCGATTTTGTATAGCAGCAAGTTTTTTTAAGGTATGATGTCATAGGTAAGGTAACTAATGCAATGCATAAAGGCATTGGCTTGAGGAATTTCTGACTTAGTCACGTACATATAATAATGCTCATGTATATGTATGTGATGTACGGATGAGATGAGATTACATATGATGATTTGTTCGGGGCAAGTTGTAGACGACGACGACTTTTCTTGATAAGTGGTGATGATGATGATGAAGTTGAAGTATTGCATTTATTGGTTGGTTGGTATTGATGTTGATCTGGTGAAAAGGTGGAGGTATATTTTAAGCTTATTACATTTTAAGTGATGATGTAACACCACAAAAACTACCACTCCATCAATAACAAACTTTCTCCAGATACACAAAACTGCACAGGAACAAATCACACATATATCTCATATTTTTTAGTGCTGTATGGCTGGCTGGCTTGGCTTGGCTTGGCTGGAAATTATTACTACCAATTGATTTTCAACACTTGTTATTAGCTTCTGAACTAACGAGAATTAACAACAATAGTTTTGTTTGCATATATAAATACACAAGTTCAAAGGTAGAGTTGCATTCATTTTGTGTAATATTATAACAAGGTTTTCTTTTTTAGATTCTCATTCAGTCAGACACACAGAGAGTAGATGACTGGGTAATAATAACTATAATAATAATAATAATTAATTATTATTATTTAATGTGTTATATAACGCAATGCGCGACCTGCTTTCTCTCTCCTCTTCCTATTTTCTACTACATAAATAAATAAAGCTCAAGAGTACTATATTATATAATATAATATATATATTATTAATTATAATAATTATAATATTAATAATAATAGTAATATTATTAATAACAACAATAATATAAGTATTATAATATTGTAATTATTTTAGATGACATGTTTTTTTGTATGTCATCAAAACTGGGGTGGGTTTGCACTGGTTCTATACTAAACACTATCAACTACGGTACGATACGTCGGTATCCGCCTTGTCATTTTTTTGTTTAATCTACTAAATAAAGCGCAGCGGGTTATTATTATTATATATTACGTTATAACATTGTCACACACGTTATTGACACTTGTTTTTAATTAGTAATTTAGTTATTAATTATTATTATTATTAATTTTAATTATTTTTCTGACCTCAAGAGTTCAATATTTGGCCCGGGAATGTACTTTTGTGTCCTCCCAACAAAATAATAATAATTGGTTAATTAGAATGAAGAACGATGATGATGTGAGAATTAACCACGTACAAAAAAGACGCACTCACTCAAACACGCACCCACACACACACTGTTTTCACTCATATGTGTCATGTATGTATGTTGTTCACCTCTGTCTCTATTTGTCTACTACATGATCACTTTTCACTTCCGGTGGTTTGATGTCCAAGCCGTTGACCATCTTTTCAATAGATTTGAGCTCAGAAGGGTGTTGTTGATGACCAGGCATACAAAGTAGGGAAGGTATGTGATGAGGAGGTGTCCCCGTATTGTTGTTGGCGGCGGCAGTGGTGGTGTTGTTGGGTAGCTCCAGATTTGCACGTGGTGAGCTTAGCTGTTTAGGGCTGGAGGGAGTCACGGTTTCAAACGCGGATAAGCTGCCACCTCCCAGAACCCCACTTGTAGAGTTAGAGCTGAGTGAGGATGTTGATGATGATGACGCCGTAGCGGGTGGGATTAAAGGGTACGGGAGGAATCGATGTGCCTTCAGTCGTTCGGAAAGTAATGCTGCAACAAGAGGGAGCATTTGATATTGTAGCTCTCCACATACAACCGTACACACACAGTTTGCGAAGGTAAGTAGTATTTTTATTTACGAAAGAAGAATGGATTACCAGGGCCAACGGATGAGGCTAATGAGACTGGGGGCGCCAGAGGATACCCGCCATGGAACAGTTGTTGTTGGAGAAGGTGGTTGAATAGGAGGGAGGATGGGAGAGAGGCGGCAGAGGGATGAGTGCTGTTGGCTCCAAAAAGGGAGAGGGGTAAGGAAGGTGGAGGTCCCAGGGGTGACATGCCAGGCGCACCATGGTACAGGTTGGGTGGGTAAAGGTAGGGAAGCATGGGGGGTTGTAATGGCGGACCCAAGGAAATGTTTGGACTAGGATGGTCAAGGTGGTCACCTCGGCTTGTGGGACGGAAGGCCCCACCACTTTCGGATCCACTGTCACTAATGTCTCGGTCGCTATCGTCTCCTTGCCGGTCACGGTCGCTCCCACCGAAATCTGTGGAGATACAGAAATAAAGAACAATTTGATTTCATTTGAGCATTTCATTTTTTATTATTGATGGTGGTGTGGTGTACATAATATGTACGACATATGTAATTCTTGGTTAGTTTTGGTGGTTTGGTTTGCTTTGCTTTATGCTTTTTGGTAGCAAGAGAAAGAGATCATCATGAATGATATGGGATTGAGAGAACGCGCTCAAGTCTGCTTAAGGGGATTACATGCTATCCCTTCTTCCATCTCCGAACTATTAGAGATATCACACGCAGAAAGAGACTTCCCGACATAAATAAATACATACACACAATACAACACACCCTTCTTGCCTTTTAGTAATACATACTTGATCTACTACACACACTCTCTATCTCTATACACCCCTCTCTCTCTTATAAATACTTCAAAGTTGACCCCAACCGTATTATTTTATACATATTATTGTGGATTGGATTGGCTAAATAAATTGAGTTCTCATCTTTTTCGCCCTTACTAAACTTATAATATTCATTCCTATTCCAAAACACAATTGGATTTTCGTGTCCCACAACTTTATTTTGGATATTGATTCCACTCTCTCTCTCTTACTTACTTACAGAGGAGGGACTCTTCTAAATCCGCTTTAAGATAAGAGCACCCCATGAATTATTCATGAAAAGTCGGCATTACAGATATAATGCATCATCCACATACATTCAACATACACACACATGTAAATAATCCCTGTGATCAAGTACTTGTCGCTTAAATTGCGGGGGTTGAGTGAGATTCTGCCTTCTTCTTGATTTTTCCTTAAGGCTAAATTCCATTATTATTGTCTAAATCCATCCAACACTTGTCTTTTCTTTCCCAATAATGATGCAATAATACAAATACAACTAAACTTCAATTTTGTTTGGGGACGACGATGATATGCACTCATCCTCAGATTGAGTAAAAAGGTGAACAGGTCCATCAAGAACTTCTTTACGCACACCTCAATGACTACACACACCGACAGAAATTCATCTAAAACCACGATGGATCTTTTTCTTGCTCTTTGACACTTCTAATTGAAATCATTACCAGAAAAAAAACTTGCCACTCTCAACAGAACCGACAATCGACTTATGTACTTGTTTACTTTAAAAACCTGCACAATCTAATTCTCTATGATATCCATCATTTGAAGTGCATGCATTAAATAACGACACCTTCTCTTTTCTTCTTTGTCAAAGATTTTTTAGTGAATAAATACATAAAGAAATGGATTGTATTGTGTTTGTTCCTATTCTTACCATGATGGTGTCGATGTAAAGGTGGTGAAACAGAATCGGGTCGGTGATCATTTCCTACGACGTCGACTCGTTCATCGTCATCATTGTCGTGACACATGGAGTCTGTATTTCCAGAGCTGAGATTATTGCTGGCGGAAGGTCCGGCATTGCTTGACTGATCATGTCTTTGAGCTGCTAGCATTGCTTGTCTACTGAAACAAAACGGAAATCAAATTAGTACAGTTCCATCATTCATTCACTCGCTCATTAGTTTAATATAATGACATCATTATAGGTCGCTCAACAAAAGGTGCAAAATAACATGACGCATATCTAATATACTTAACCAGAAATCACAGACATGTATTATTGCATTAGCAAATTTCTGGACACTTGCACAATCTATAGCTCAACTGGATTAAAAGTAATAACGTATACGTGACTTATTGGCTTGACTGAATGACTGGTGGCTTTGTTAATTATACCTACTCCATTTCCATTTCCATGCTGACAGGTCATCCAGTACTATAGTATCGACAACAAAACCACGCGAGTTTAATAATGGACTCTTAATGACATTTTGACAGGAATTGCGCCACCAAACCTAAATCAAACACAGAGCATGGTGTTGTTTGGCACCAACAAACGACCCTGCAAGCAAATCACTCTCTGCACTATATTACGTGATGTGTGATACCGACATTATTATCAAATTTACCTCATAATTCAAATTTACATGGAACTCACAATCAGCATTACTGATATTTACGCAGTAAATCCTCCGTACGCCTACTGAACTTACATGTCATAATGATGTATGCACTCGCCTTTAATAACAGACAAATGGAATGTTTGAACACCAAATTATAAAGTCATCAGTCCAAAATGGTGGTGGTGGTGGTGGTGGTAGTGAAAATTGATTATCCAGGATTTAACGCATACTTTTAAACAAATACCATCAAATTACTCTCTCCATTATACATTCATTTTTGTAAATGCCGCCTCACACAGACATTTAAAGATGACCATATCATGTTATGTTGATATTTTGCTTTGTCGGAAGCGCAAGCCGCAATTTACAAAACATCTTTAGTTTCAAAAAGGAAAGAATACGACTAAAAAAACGAAGGCGTTGATGCCACATAATTATTGGCTCAAATGGCAGTATTAGTAATAGTAATATGTATGTATGCATGTATTGTACGTAATTTGTGGCTTTCCTCCCACACACCACCCCACAAGAAAGAAAGACACACGTTCGTTTAGTTCAAAACAGGGAGCTCATTTGTGTGCATTACTACACACACACACACACACAAAAATCCTTATTTTTACCCATTTTTTGCCTTCTTAAAGTGAACCCGTAAAGTATAAAGGGCATGGGAACATGCATAATTACGTAGAAAGCCCTCCGGCATGTGGACCTAATATCCATGGTACCATATATACAATATATACACGTTAAACACAAGAATCTCTTCTGGAAGTGGAGGATGTTTTGTGTTGTCGGTGAGGATGAAAGCTCAACTTTGTCGCGACAGTTCGCCATGGGTCATCGCTTAAGCAAACTGCCATTCACTTTTCTCATTATCGGCTATTTTGAAAGATATCACGAGAGAGGAAAGAAGAAGAAGAAGGGAGATGTGGAATGGAATTGCTCCCTCATGTTTGTCTGAGCAAATACATACACACGCATGCTAAAAACGGGAATCATCATCTTCAGAGACAGACAAAATATAGCACTTATTGCGTAAACCCAGTCATCATAACTTTCATGCATGCAGATAACATATTTTACTCTCTTTCGTCAATGCGACTCTTTCTTTCCCAACAGGAGATGGGTATAGTCTCCCTGTGCACTGTACTGTGTGACCCTTCATTCTGCCTTGACAAGGGCTCTCTCTGTTCCTTTCTTTTAATTCCTTTAAGTCTTCCCATGGATCAAGATGCCACCAGACCAGACCAAAGCAATTGATATTATTATTATGGCTCCAAAATTAGACAGAAAAAATAAGCTTGTCCATATTATCATTGTTAATTTCCTCCTCTGTCCCAGACTGTATAATAATTAATTTTAAAGATTTCGTCATCACGTACTAATAATAATAATTAGAATTCCCCAATTTTCTTCTTCACATTCATTCTCGTTACATTGCTTCGTCGCATTTTGGCGAGAAGTTGCATTTTTATTTATTACGAAATATTACGAAATAACTAAAAAATCTTGAATTCAAGTGTCAGAATATATAGAAGCTATAAGCTTAAACCTAACCAATTGTCGTTAAAAAAAGAACTGTCAAACAAACTGAAATAAGTAACAGAGGTTTGAAATGGATTGCGAATTTATTCATTACTCAGTCGCAGAAAATAGAAACAATGGAATGGTTGGTTCGTTGAGGGAAGAAAATATTGTCGTCCAAATTAAAATAGTTGAGTTCTGACGCTATACTAATGCCATGGTCATGACTGACATGACACTGCGGAAGATCTCATGTCAAGTCAAGTCAACCTGCGTTGAATTGAATTGCATACCTAAACTAACCTAACGAGCATCATGGTTGGTGGTGTACTAGTGTCAACTGATTCCATTTGTTCTGAACAGGCAAATAAACAAACAAAGCACATATAGGTAATAATAATAATAATGAGTGCCTACTAACCAAACCTTCGTGCTCACATATATACACATCACCGTGCTCAATGACTTCTTTATCCATTCAAAATTTCATACCAACCAACTCACAAAAACAACCAACTATTTAATTTATCATGCAATCAACTTGTTCAATTGTGATTACGAGGAATTTCGGCCTCATTATCACATAGCCTTGATGATATGATATAAGACAAACAAACAATGCCTGTCCTGTCGTCTGCCTGCCAAAAGGCAAAAAGGAAGGATTTCTCGTGTCTCTCCTTCTTATTTGGTTCAGCCAGTCAGCTTATTTAGTTGCGTCATTTGATGTCACTTTGTTGGGTGGGTTGGGTTGGCGTGGCTGTATAGCCCTGTCAAAAGTTGGTTAAAACAACAACCAAAAATAATTGTTATGAACTTCCCCCCTCATTTTCTTTCTCTGTCTCTCTCTTATCATTATTCAATCTGAGGTGCGAATCCCACCAACCAATTAATGTGCGAGAGTGAGTGGAGTTGCTCATGTCAATCCTGTACCGGATGACTAATGGTGCTCCAATTATCATACATAGATGATGATGTGGGTTCGTTTTCGTGTGGTGGACTTCTTTTAGCACATGCATATGTACACGCATTCTCTTCCATTATTATCATTCCAAGAATAAGAAACAAAGAAGAATATAAAAACAATAATAAATCACAGAGCAGCCAAAAAAATACCCACACCATCAGTGTTGTGTAGGGTAGTGTGGCGTGTCAACCATAATAAAACGGGTGTTAAGGATGAGCAGTTGGCAAAATTGTGTCACGCTTGGTTTCATGCACATATGGTACATATAAATAAATAGAAATATATAAAAATATGGAATGGACCAAACCAAACCAAACCAAAGAAAATAACCGGAAGCCGTGTGGTGGTGTGATTTGGTCACAACTCAGAACCAAAACTATGATCAAGATAATATGCAAAAAAACATCACCTCTGAATTTTCTAGCTAAAAAATCTCTTCACAAATGAAATCATAAGCAAAGTAAATGATTTGACTATTGATTTGAAAAGTGTTTTGTTTTATTTTATTTTATTTATTTCCGTGGACGTGGAGGAGTGGAGCCAACCCAAACCAAAAACGTCTTGTCTTGTAGGCGCCCATATGCAACAAAAATATTTCGTGGGAAGAAAGAATATAATGAGTTGAGTGACAGTTAAATGGTACCTCCCAGAGCATACCATAGCAATAGTAATGGCAGTAGATCTGTAAAATTAGCCAAAGAAGAACAATCCCTTCATCCGTCGTTTCATAATCATTCTCAAAAACGGAAAGTCGACCTGCCTGCTTCATGTCAAGCTTAAATGTTGAGATCCTCCTAACTAACTAACTAAGGTTTAGGTGGACGAGATTATTATTGTCAGTCAGTCAGTCAATGGGAAATTCGTCGCCTAAAAACCATTCTAATTAACTACACAGCAGACTATAGAAGTAAAAGCGAGTTTGAAACTGATACAGATTTGAGAAACGTATGTCTTCTTGTTGTATTATCATGTCATCAAAGAGAAGCCGCCCTGGATTGAATATTGCAACAAACAGGGAATAAACATTCATGTAACAACTAATTAGACAACCAACCAGACAAGAGACGTTACGTTGTGTGTGCTCCTCTACAGGAGGAAAACATATTGAATTGCATTGCATTTCATTATTGCATTGCTTAAAAGTTAAGTACTTGCGACAACTACTATAACTACTGCTGGACTTGTTTCCTTCCTGTATGGTCTCTTGACGCCAAGGCAAGACAAGGTAGTGTGTTAATAATAGACAGACAGACGTGTACATTACAGGGAACTGTTGTGAAAGCAGGAAACTATATGATTTAGCAGGATGGAAATTGCATTTATCTGTAGTATTAGCATTCTAATTATGCCCCAACAAGTTTTCTTGCAGTCAGATTAAATCTTTAAAACTAAATCTGTTATTGATGCTGTTACTACTTCTCCTGCTAAAACGTAACCCATCCCAACAATTTGTATAGAATATTGAATAATAGAATTGAAACTGATGATTAGAAATAATTAGAAAGTACCTGCTTTGATCGGCACATGTGTCACTCAACCATTTATAAAGTCTAAATCCATATCTAACCAAAGATATTAATAGAGGCAGAAATAGATAGATACATACAGATAACGAACACCACACCACTACGACTACCACCACCACTTTTAATCCTCACTTTTGGTGGGGTGGATGGTGATGGATGGTGTAAGGGTCAAATTGAAAGGCCACATGTGCACGTGATGATGAAATTGCCTGTGTAACGGTGGTAGTAGCTAGCTGTCTTTCTTCTGCAGTGGCAGATATATCAATTATTTATTCTTATTATTATCTGTGGACAATTAGCATAGATCATATCATCGTGCAACATCATCCAGAAGAGAAGGGTGGTAGTAGTGGCGATGAGCCGCTTTTGCTAATCCATATGGATGAGAAATCCCTAAAATAAAACCACCACCACCAACCACTTGTCTTTATTTCCTATCTTTTCTTAATTTAAGACTCTCATTACCAACCTTATCATCAATATATGTATATATATTTATCCTAATTACTTTCTATTTTTAACCAGACAATCTTTTATGAGGATTACGATTTTAGAATGTATGTTATCCAAAAACAACACCATACCATACCTTAACCATACGATAACCATGAATTATATTATGCACGTAGTCAGTCACGCTGTCAAGCCAATAATAATAAAATCCAATAATACTATATTAATTAATGCTTATCTGAACGATTAATAAATGATTAACAGGTATTGCAAAATTGGTACTGACTTTTTCTCACGTTTCCCAGCTCCAGTATCCCGAAAACCTTTGGCAAATGGATTATTATCTATCTTCAATTGAGTAATCTGCAATAAAATACAAAAGTTAAAATTTTTGCAAATAAAATTTGCAATTATTGCAAATAAAATTTGCAATTATTGCAAATTTTTCTATCTTACCTTTTCATTTTGGTACGCTGTAACTGCAATGAATTCCGTTTCTTTGAAGACATACGTACGGAACGTGGAGTAGGGTAGCTTAAGAATATCATTGGCTCGAACTAAGTGAAAGCGAGGTTGGTACTTGTGCATGGAGTTGAGGATGGTCTGCTTGAAAGTATAAACAACAAAAAATCTGATAAAAATACCGAATCATGGTTTAACTATTGGACTTATTTATGGAACTATTTGGATGTGAAATCGAGAGAATGAATTAATTAGGAAGGAAAAGGAATGACCAAACCACACCAAGAATAATACACAAGTGACACATTATACACGTTAATATCTAATTATTCAATTGTACTGTATTTGTGGGAATGGAAATGAAATCGAGAGCATAATTAATTGCGTGCAGTTTCGGACATGAGAACAAACACCAAATAAAACAACCGACCCAACTACTTGATTGATATTAACGAATTCTATAGCTGTCAAACTTTCACCCTATATACATACATACATATTGCCCTGTCCTGTCCTCGGTCTGTCGGTCGGTGTGCGAATTGGATTGAACCAGACGACAGGACAGAAAACAACAGAAAATTACGTTAAATGAAATTATGAGGAAAAGAGGGACAGGCAGGTAGGTTTTCTCGTCGTCTCGCTTTCGATTGATTACAATAACATGATGATAATCATGTCTCGAATAATCCAGTCCAGCCAGTCAGTTCAATAGTGGCGAGAAGTTAATAATCACTTATACATTTTCGCCTGTTCTGTTCTATCTGTGTAATTATTCAATGTCTCAGTCAGAGCAGCGACTTGAGGTCAGATGATGATGACGACGGTTATGTTACGTTATTACGGTTAGTCTCAGTCCTTCGTGGTACGACTCAATTCAATAATAATGTCGCTTTAAATACATAATGAAACAATTTTTGGCCAATAATATAATGCGAATTTTATGCGGGGAGAAATTTGGGTGTATGTATGCGAATTGCGAATAATAATTGTGTTGTGTGATCTATACATGAAAAATGAACACAAATAAATAAATAAATAAATAAAAAAGGGGGAAAATTTATTTTAAAAAAAATGAAGAAATGAACTGAAAATAGCACGCACCCCGTCCCTGTCTCCATTGTTAGTGTTCCAGTTTGACTGCATGGCACCGAAAGCTGCCATCAGCTGCATTGTTGGACACTGGTGGACAAATTATGGGTATATATCAATAAAAATGGACTTTTTTTTCTTTTTCTTTGGATGGATATAAGACATGACGATGATGAACCCCACACAACAAAAAAAGAGAAGTATGCAGAGAGGAGAACATCACATGTCTGTTAAAAATCTATAAAATAAAGAAAAAGATGCCGTATTTGGTTGGTTGGTTGGTTAGTTAGTTAGGGAGAGATAGAAACGTGCAAAGAATGTGGAAAAAGATTTGCGGTTACAAGAAAAAAATGAAATGACCCCCTCCTCACATGTTTTACACCGATGATAAATATCAAATCCGGGCATTAGATGGGCTTACAAGGGATTTCTATTCGAATCAGGGATGATATAATAATAATAATAATACGAGAGAGGAAAGTTGGATTGGATCAACCGTTTAATTTTTTTGAGTTCATTTTATTCTATTCTATAATACACTGGGATGGTCATCGCTGCTCAAAGAAACCTTAAAAAAATCCTCCACCCTTCAATTATGACGACATACATACATGTCCGTGAACCACCAGGTCCAACAGATCAGACCAATTTCCAATGTTGTGTGCAATAATGTGAAAGATAAAAAAGAACCATCACCAACCAACCGACCAATTCAAAATTAAACGGTGTACTGCAAAGATCAATTGTCTGAAAGATATGGATGGACCCTCTCTGATTATTAGCTTTTGTTCAATTACCATCATAACCACAGTAAAAAAGATGGCCAAGTTCGTTGTCTGAATTTCAAATAATGTTTTGTCCAGTCCAGTCCAGTAACTAACTAACTGTACATATATTTTTACTCGATGGAGAAAGTGCAAGAAGATTTTAGTGTTGGTTGCAGATTTGAAGTAGTAGTAGTACTAGCAACATTAATATAATAAACATAATAATAATAATAATAATAATAACAACTAAACCACCATAAAATGGACACACAAGCAATTCCACCACCACAGTCCATTTCCTCTCCCATGCAGAGAAGAAGAAGTAGAAGAAGAAGATAAATCATTAACTCATTCATTTTGCATACATCAAGTCGTCGAACATTGTTAGACTTGTCTCACCAAAGTGCAGGAATACGCCCATTAATTAAAATCATACAATATACATACAAGAGTTATAAAGCGAGAGAAACAAAAGAAGAGACAGAACAGAGGGACATATCACGCAAAGCAAATCCATCCTGTTGTAGCGAATAAAACACTTATATAATAATGGGTAGTACATGGTGGTGCTTTTACTTCTGTGCTGTGTATTGTACTGCCTCTATATACATGTGTCCAAAGGCGTAGAAAATCATATTAGCCCATCCATTAAACATCCCCATTCAACTTTCCTCACTCACAGAGAGAGAGAGAGAGAGAGAGAGAGACCGATTGAATTTCCCTGGGAGAGAGAGAGAGAGAGAGAAACTGAAAGTGTCAACTATTCCACCTGCACTTTTACCTTGCCCGATAAAATTATGTTGGCCCAACTCAACTCAACATAACACGACGACGAGAATGGAATTTGACTGACTGCCACTCACTTTACTTTACTTTCCTTTATTTTACTTGCTTTCACGACACGTCATCATCATCATCACACAAAACAAAACCACTTCACTAAATGCCATATTATTTCTCTCACAATAATTACGTGTTCTTCCTCTTTGATGAATTTTACATGAAGTGAAGAGAAGGGACAAAACTAACTAACTAAACTATGACAAAATATTCCTTCCTGTCTAAATACATGCAATATTTCGCAGACAAGTTCATGACAAATGTATACACAGAATATTATTATTATTGTTCGATTGAGTTTTTACCTTCTAGACATCTTAATTCATTTCATATTTCTCGATAAATTGACAAAATTAGTTGTGCAGTCAAAATAAGTCACGAATTAAAAAAACTTTTCATCCAGGAAAAATCATCATAAAATGGAGGGATTAAAAATCTCAAGAAAAATGAAAGTGGTTGTGGTTTGGTTTGTGGGTTGGATTAGTAGATTGGATCTCGGTGGTGGTGGTACGAGTATGTGTGTAGGTGTGTATAGGTGAGCAAAAGGAGGAGGAGGACGGACGGATGACGACGTCTTAAAGACTTTTGCTCTCCTCTTCTATCCATGGTGGTATTGGTGTGGGTGGTGTGAGATAAAATTATATATGGCTCCTGAGGCGCCGGTCTTTCTTCCGATCTTTGTCGCTCCCTTCTTCTTCTTCATCCTCTTCCCTACGCGCCAGTCTTTTTACTTTCTTTCTCCCTCTCTTAAAGAAGAAAGACGGAAAGAGAGAAAGTTTCCCTGCTCTCTCAAAGTTTTCACTTACTTCCGACCAACCAAGTAGTAGAGTAGACTACTTACTTTCAACGCCAAAAGAAATTGAATGTATGCAGTCACCAACCAGACCAGGCCAGACCAGCTACTAAAGTGTGGTGTGTTGCTGCTGGGATAATATCGATCTGGCTACATTTCAACAAGGAAGGAAAAGGAGGAAAACCCAGGGTGAGAGAGAGAGAGAGAGAAATAGTGGAAAAGAAACCAACACTGACAAAAACCAATGCTGAACCCTTGTGAATATGGATGGATGAATCAAACCTCCCCAAAAAAGACGAGAACAGCTAACTCACCAATTATCTCAACCGTTAGAACAGAATAGAATACAAGTTTTGTAGTTTGCTTTTGCTATAAAAATCACTTCCAAACGACTTTCACTCACCACACACATGCAAATTGCTTTCTTCTCATCACACCTGACCAACTTTCCATTTGCAAAATTACCCGGAACACACACAACACAACGATCAGACATTTATTTTTTATTATGTATGCATGCCTTCATACATACACAAGCAAAGCAAAACACTGTTACTTATTTTTACGGGGCATCATAATCTACAACAACAACTTTCTTTCAAAAACAAAACAACAAACTTTTCAAAATGCATAAACTACTTAAATTGACGTGGTGGTGGTGGTGCTTTCTCTCTCTAGAAAAAAAGTGGCTGCAACTTTTATTCCATTCCACAAGAAAAAAAATGCATTGCACTCACTCACTCACTCGTATGATTCAGGAGGAGGATTACATTCCAGGCAAAGTGAAATAAAGTAAAGTAAAGTGAGCAGAAGGAGAAGAATGACGATGCTGCTGCTGTTTGGAATTCTTTCACTTCCTCCGAGAAACACTTTCATTATATTAAATAGGAATCTTGTTTTGTTACATATTGTGGAATATATATATGTTATACATGGTTGTTTCCTTCTCATCCAATCCCATCACTCGGACGGACGGACGGACGTGTCTAGAGCGAAGCACTTTTAACCCATCGCATTGAATTGAATTGACTACACACTATGTGTGAGAGAGAAAGCTAGCTACAGTAGAAATACATATACATACATACATACAAGGCGATAAAATGAGAGTGCACAGTGTGCAATGGAAGCCAAGAGACCAAGCAGGAAGTGGATTGTGTTAGCAGGCAATGTGTCTGTCTACTGTGTGGATGATGATGATTCCGTCTAAAAGGAAGATATTTTCTGTTTCCTCCTTACTCACACTATGTACAACAACAACTAAATAACAAACAACACGATCTTCCACCACCACCACCACCACCACTGCTTTCTCTCTCTCAGTTTAGTCTATATATCCATCCATCCGATCATGTTTCTCAACATCCACGCCCATCTCATTTCTCTTGTGCTTGGCTATGGCATCTCATCCCAACAAATTCACTCACTCACTCACTCACTCAATCCATTGCATCATAATAATAAATAATGCCCTCCTCTCACTCTTCTCTTCAAATCAGCCTGATTGACGTATATAAAAACTGAACACAATACCACCACCACCATTACAGCCTAAAACCAGAGAGAAAGTTAGGAGGGATACTGAATGAATATGTACATGTGTCAAACATGCAACTCTGCCTAATTCCCATTCTCACTTTCTTCATACACAACGCAATCATTTTATTTATATGCTTAATCTCTTTTTGCAGTTTTCACAGCAAATAACACACATCTTTCTGAGGTGTTGCAGTTGCAGGTATATTTAGTTTCATCCTTCCTCTTTATTTCAACCCTACTTTTCTCCATTCATCAAGTAGTAGTGTATGTATTTGTGGTCTGCTCTGTTGGGGCAAATTTTCATTAGTCTGCTCTGCTTCCTCCACAAAATAGATAGATACATAGATAAATAAATAAATTGCATCATCGCAATCAAGAATGGATGCAACTATCACTATCTATATACCAAACTAAACCAAACCACTAGGGCAAACTCAAGGCAATACAATTTCATATCAGTCCTATGTATGTTCTTCAAAATGGACCAAGTTTAAAGAAAGAAATATATCTATATATTATTTTGATTCTTTGATGTACAAGTGTACATATTATACATATACTATCTATCTATTCAAAAAGTGGTCTAGAGTCTACTCTGCTATAGTGAAATGAGTGATGCTACATCTGTATATAAAGAATGGTTGGTTTGAGATCAGAAAGACATCATCAGCATGGTTGGTTGCATCTCTAAACCGAAATGACGTATCTCTCTCTCTCTCTCTTTGCACATTATACGTTTTAGAAGGGACAGACTGCCTGTGGTATGGCTGTTTGAATTTGGATTGATACAGAAAAGAAGAGGCGCAAGACTTTATAAAAGAAGAAGAAGAATATTATAAAAGATAAAAGAAAAAGAAGCTGCAGAGTGTGAAATAGTCAAAGTAAGTGTAAAACTCAGACTGTGGTGGTTGTTGGTGTCATTTCTGAATGCGAACAACAACACTCGACTCAATGGATTTTGTCAAATAATCAAAGGGATGTTCTCTCATCTGCTGCTCTGCTTCTTCTTCTTTTTGTGTATAAGATCAAGTACAAGATCTTCTTGCCTCAAATGTAGCACAGTCCGTTTACTTTAAGAGTGGAGGAATAGCAAGGAAATCTTTATATTTCGGTTTTCTGCTCCAGACGACATGAAGAGATCTCTTTCAAAAGTGATCATGAAGATGACATGATGATGATATTACACCACGCTCCACACACACACACACACTATCGACTTACATAGAAGTAGTAGTGTCATATTAAGAGGAGGATAGGAAGATGATGATGTATATTGTACAGAAGAAGATGAACACAGATAAGGACGCGGAATAACGATAAGAGGATCAAAAAAGGTAGGAAAAGCGACAAGATTTTTTTTAATCCTTTAATAATACTTCTTCTTGCTTCCTTTCTATGATGAGAGATACCAACAGATTATATAATATTATGTAATGATACTACATACAACTTCAGAAATCAATGAGTTCAGGTGCGAACAAGAGGAAAACAAGAAGGTCGATCGTTTGGTGTGGGTCAGAAGAAATACATTGTAAACTATATATCACATGATTTTCACACTTTTGCCAAATAATAAATTCGCAAATTTAGCCATGTTAACATCATACAATAAAATAAAATAATATGCATTTATGTGTGCGATCCACGCATGTATATAATAAAGCTCTAGTAGTGTTTGGAGGTGGTGGTCTCTGGTTTGGGATAGCAGTGATGAAGAATAGAATAAAAGCAAGCACAAGTTTTGATTTGTGTAAAGCAAATCCTTCCCACTCCACCCAAGCTCAGCCCTTCCACTACGAACGAACAAAAACTATAACTAATTGTGTTCATACAAAACTCACACCATCACTTTTTTTTTGGTGTGGTGTGGGTCTTTCCTTTTCCTTAACCACCACCATTACAATTCGCCTTATTGTGAAAGCCTTATTTTTACATTCTTCTTCCTCATATGCAAGTCACAGTGATAAAAGCCATGTTTTCTCAATTTTTTACACATATATATATTTTGTTATCATTTTCTTTCCTTTTCTTTTTAATATTTGTTCCAAACTCAAAAAAAATTAAATTGCCTTGCTTATTATGCTGTAAAATCCTCTTCTTATTCTAGTTTGTTCCCCATATTCTTTGAAAAACAAGGCTTGCATTTAAACGGCTCTATTACCGTGCACCGTGCAGTACGTAATAAGTTAGTAATCTGCTGGCAATGGAGGAGTAGTGGAGTGGACTGAACGAGCTGGAAAACATGCGGATTATTTGATCTCAGGTGATAAGAGCAGCAGCAATTCAGCAATGGTTGTATTGCTGCTAAATGATGAGATGATATGGATGAAGAGTCGGTCGTTGTATTGTATTGTGTTGAGGTTATTATATTTATGAACTGAATTTTCGAACACAATACAATGCTTGCTTTTGAGCAGAGGAAAAAGTAAGCATAGAGCTTTACTACTACTGATTTCAATCTATCTGTTATTACCACTACTCACTGGAACTACTTACTGGCGGCAGCAGCAGCCATTGTTTCAAAATCAGCACTAAATATCAACCAACCAAATCAAACCACAAACAAACTTGTCAAAACTGTCAAAATAAATGAGATGATAGTGAGAAGAAAAAGTGGAATTAAATCACGGTACAAAAAAATAGATAAAACGCAACAAGAAATCTTTACAATGAGCATTGTAGTAGTACTACTACTACTACTACAATTAATGCTTATATTCTTCTTATTAATTTCTTCTCTGGACTGGGTTTGTGCACATTTCGTGACAAAAAGAGTATAAAATAAAATTACATAAAACAAGCCGCAATAAGAAATAGTTGATGGTGTGGTGACGATGACGATGGTGTGGTCTACTCTAGCCAGCTTGTTGCGCAATGTGCTATCTGATGATGAATGTTAGCCATGCTACATATATTGTATATGAATTCTAGCTAGTCTCATTCTCATCCTGAAATAATAATAATGAAATTTAACTACCCCAGTAGAACAACATTAATAAAACAATCAACATGCAAGCCTATGTATGTTCATGTTCGGACTAGAAATAAATGAGCTCGTTATATGAAATGAATGACTCCCCTGGATTTAATTTAACGAGCACACAACAAGTATAAAGTAAAAGATATTAAAAGTATACAAAACTGAATAAAACACGGCCTGCTACAAAGTTGTATGCAATAAGGATGAAAAAATATGGATAATATGTGAATATATTCTTCTAATGAGTCCTATTCCGAAAGAAAGAAAGAATTTAACACTTTATTATTATTATTTTGTATTAAGAAGTTTGCAGTAATAAAAAATAATAATAATTTAATGAGTCAAGAAAAAATCTTTAAATTGGTGACACGGCAAAATATCAACCAACCACGCCTTAAAAACAACCACACCACCTCAAAGAACAGAACGAACGCACATAATTTCTTATTTTGTGTGTCCTAATCAGTTTATAAACATGCTCCAGTTCCATTACATTACAACCTTTGTACGCACAGGAAGGAAGGAAACTTGTTGTAATAATGGTGGTAACACGATCCCTTCAAAATCGAGTTAATTAATTAACTATCAGAAATTAGTCTGTGTACACGCTGCATACATACACAGTTCTCCAAAAAAAAAAGTAGGGGTACTTTTACTACTATTCCAATTTTGTACATGTAAATATTACTTGGTGTGTTTGTTTAGGAAGGAAATCGAAATATATTGGAGGGAATAGAAATGGAAGGGCTCACACAGGACATTGAAATAATAATCTGTAAAACAACTTACAAAGCCATGTTTGTCGGAAATATTGTTGGTCAATTTTAGTTTGTGAAAAGAAACTACTTTCTGCATCCATTGCTCCCCAGTGGAGGGAGAGTCGGGATGGATGTACATCCTCTTGGGCATCTCAGGATCTGCTTTACCAGCCACCATCCATCTACTGTAATGCAAAATAAGAAACAAGGGTTAAACATTTTGTTATCAAAATTTCTAAAGCAGAAAAAAATCTCTGGCTAAACGACATGGTCTAATTTAGTAGAGAACGCAAGTCGAAATAATAAATAAATAAATAAAATAAATAGTTGCATTATAAAGTATATATGGAAACGAACCTGTTATGAAATTTATATCTGTAGTCATCTGCGGCAACGATGTCCAAAAGGAGAATATATTTGGCCTTTGGGTCCAGTCCACTCACCCTGAAAAAAAAAATAAAAAATACAATGAGGTTGTTCAGAATAAAACGAGATTAAAAATACTTACCGAAATTTCATCTGCGGGAACATTTGCCTACCGACAGAGAAAAACCAGATTAGAATAATTTATAACATATAAAACAAGCTCTCACAAAACACATGGCATCCTAATTCTTAAATGTCTTATCACTACTCACTAACTCCTGTTTGTTTCACTTCGTATGTTTAACCATGAATCAGTCTTTAATCAAAAACTACACTAAATAAACCAAAGATGGTTGGATAGAGATACGAATAAGCAGCACTAATTTAATAACGACACTATTTTACTTGTACGACTTGCGGCTTCTTCTTCTTGTATGTTGTAGTTGACATCATGCAGTTAAATATTTAACTTTAAAAAACACAAGACGAGCTCATAAAGTCTGTCGGAGAGAGAGAGATAATAAGGTGAGAGAGGTTCTTATTTATAGCGTATACACATCCTACATACATACATACATATGTACATACACATTATTATGTATTGCTTTACTCTGTGTTCAAATCAAGTCTAAACAAATTTCTTCCTCCATCACTTTATGGAAGGTTTTTTAACACGTTCTTCCTCCCTTTGATATAATATATAGACAAACCAACCAGATCTTTTTGTCACGGTTGGCTGACAAAGAGCAGAACAAGAAGAAGAAGAGGAACATTCATGAGCATTTTGTCAATTCCAACAACAAATGTAAACGAGTCATCATCATCAACATTTCTTATTTATTTATTTACAGATATACGTGACAAGATTTAACATTTCAATTTCAAAAGACCAAAAATTCCAAAAGTTGATCATGAGACGACGATGATGATTCTCTTTTCGAGGTAAGTAATGGTTCACAACCAAATTACAATGATTCTCTTTGAAGCCTTGCCAAATTCAAGAGAGAAGAGAGAGAGAGAGAGAGACTAATCAAATCTTTCAAGTGATCTTTTAAGCTTGTGGGTTGGATGGATGGACGAATTACTAAAAGAGTGACACTTTCTTTATTTCTTAGAATACTATGTGCTTATCAAGGATAATCTTTTACGTGTTGGGTGACACGTTGAAATGGGTTTCTTGCTACTTTATTAAGTGAGACAGAACAGCAGCAACCAGCAGTGGATTGGATTGGATTATTATGCACCATTTATTTCTTGCAAATAAGACACGTACTAATTTAATGAAGTTACTTATTTGAAATCAAGCCAATATAATAAAAAAAAATACAAAAATTCTAATTCTTACAACTCGTCTTATTAGTATCTGTAATTTTAACTTTAGTCTTGAAATATGTATTACAACACAACACAGTCAAATTATTTATGAAGGGAAAGAGAATTCATATGAATTCATCCAATGTAAAAAGGAGTGTCTCTCTCTGAAAGAACTTTGTACATTTGACAGCTTGGGTGTGGGCTTACATGACACAAAAATGCTATCAATTTAAGTTCGCACCTCTGTTAATCTCACTCACTCACTCTCTCTATCTGAGCCAAGAAAACTGAGAAATATAAAGAAGTTGTGTTTTACATCATGCTCTGTTATTCAAAACGACATACTGTCAACTCAACCAACCAACATGATATATAACCAAATTGTGGTGTGTGTATGTATAAATATTCCAACATTTCAATACGTAAATAAATGATAAGTAATGTTGGCTTGATCGTACTGATACAACGAGAGAGAAATTGAAATTATCCATTTCTTTCTTTCTTTTTTTACAGGACTATATGGAGAAACATGTGACATATGAAGTAGTAGATCCTATCATCTTGTAGGCGTTAAACAGCTTGGCACTTGAGACTAACTAACTAAAGACTAACTTGTACAATATGCTCGATTTGGTTTGGTTTACACCATTCTAATATGTAACTCCCTCCTTCCTCATTCCCTCCTACAAATAACCACACCTAAATAATGGAGGAATTATCATTATTATAATTATCATTATTATAATTATTATAATAAAAGATTGATAAGTGTCGTCAGCATTTCAAAATTTAGTAGTAAATTAGCCAAAAGTAAAACTATTGTGCTATGCTGGGTTGATTATTTAGCTTAATTTTATCACCACGGAATGTAAATGTAACAGATTGTATATAATTCCATGCAACCTAATGTTTTGTTGTGTGTGAGACTATTAATTTTGTGGTAAGGTATATTATAAGTGCGCATCGCACCCAACACCATCATTAACACGACTCTAAAAGTTAGCTTAACTCGGCTTGGCAAAAGTGTAGTGTAATTTGAAACCACAAACAACGACAACAGTGCTAATGAGATTATTTATAGTAAGGCGTGCCGATTCTCCTGCATTACTGCATAATGAATGGGCGTTTTGTTGTACGTAATACGTACGAGTCAGTGTCATGCATGCTTGGCATTTCACAGCGGTTGTTCTCAATCCATTTCGCTACACAGAAACAAAATAACAAAGGTTTCTTATATTTATTTATTCATCATATCACCCAGCACAGCACAGCAGAGCCAACCATGCCAAAAAACCCCACCGACACAACGACCCACCGATCATCTTCCAATTTAATATTTTCGCAGTCAGTCAGTCATACTCGCCTTTTTCAACAATCAATTCAGCCTGAAATGGAGGGAGTCCGATTAAATAATAATAATTCCTTCCTGAGCGGAGCGGAGCCCGCTTACAATAATAATGATAATAATAATAATAATAATAATAAGGCGAAGAAATATATATACCTATGTTCCCGACAATATTTGCACCTTTTAATGTTTCCCATCTATCTAACAACCTAAACTGCCAATTAATCCATGCATCCTTGACAGCAAAACATTTATTATATTGTATAATATTTGATGAAAATTCAAGTTGGATGAGACACACCAAGCAAGCAAACAAGATGATTGTGAATTGATTTCATTTCATTTTGTTTTATTACCAAGACAAGTCAAATCAAACCAAACCAATGGAATGACATGGTTTTGTTGATGGTTGTAAAAAATAGTCGATTATTGCGTCTCTCTCTCTCTCTCCTCAAGAAGTTAGCTTATAAATTCTGCATTATTGCGATTATTCATCACACTTTAACCATATATCGAATCAAGTAAATGCATAACCATCTCAGGTCATTGAATTGAATCAATCAAGTTATTGCTTATTGCAAGTGAATTATTATTACAGCTATATAATATAGTTGCATATCTACATATGAAGGACGATGACGGTTAGATCAAACACATTTTATTTCTCACCGCAACTGCATAAACATGCCTATAATCTACGTAAAAGCATCAATATAAGTCGAACATCAAAAACTTCACATCAATAATTTCTTCGTTTCATCATACCATACATTATCTTATCTTGCATAGCTTGTGGTAAAGTAACACTACAAGACACACATGCAAGTACTTTGCATGTTGCTGGTTTGTTATAGAAATAAATAAATGCTCTTATCATCTCTCGTCTCATCCTTATCATATTATTTTTTGCAAGTTTACTTATTTACTTGCAGAAATATTATTATTTCTTTCTTGCTCTTTTTCTGCAAAAAATATATAATTTTTTTGCAAAACCCACAAAACAGAAAATTCTGATGCTTCTTGCATGTAGTACGCCTAAGGGGAAAAAGAAAGAGATGTTCAAAAAGAAGGTGAAGATAAGTTTTCCTGAGATTTGAAGAGACCCTTCTTCTTCTTGGATGGATGGATGGATGAGGAGCTCAGCTCAGCTCACTAACGTTATAACTATGTAGTACACTTATGTAAGTATATCTAGAAGAATAAGACGAGAAATGGGTTGAGTTGACTGAATTGAATTACTACCAGGTTGTTTGTTTGTTTGTTATGATGATGATGCCCTTCTTCTTTTGCCTCTTACTATGCAAGTAGATTTAAACATGTTGTGCCTTGAACTAAACTGCGGCATCTTTGTCATCATTAAAACTGTCCAGGTTTTTGGAGGAGAGAGAGAGAGAGAGATTACGAAAGTGGAGTGGATTGGAGAGAAAGAGACAACGTTTTGCTGTACTGTACTGTACCGTACTGCGACTAAACTGAATATAATATTTAAGGGTACACAGAGAACTTTATGTGGTAAAAATCATCACAACGCGGTCAGTGTCATAGACCCTTGCGTGTCTTGTCTGTATGTTGTGTTCAAATTGGGTTCATCCTTTTGAAATTCGTTCAACCGGAGGAATCGTTGGGCGCCGTGTGTAAAAGGTAAAAGGTGGTAAAATAAGAGAGCTGACAAAATTGTGTGGATGAAAACAATGACGGGGTGAGATACTCTGATACACTTCTTCTATACATACATACATAATATTCCCATCATCATCATCACCCTTCAATTCTCTGTGTCCTGTCCTCTTCTGTATAGAAGATCATCCTACTAATTGTCTGACAACCATCATCATCTTTCCACCTCACATACCATAATCAACTGCTAATAATCCACATCTGCCCTACCAAATCTCACAGCCAGGCTAGGACGGACCAGGCAAGGGCACGAACGAAACATGGCATGCATGACAAGAATAAGAAGACACAACAATGAACAAGGAAGGAAAGGGTTGTAATAATAATATGAAATTGCATTGTTGCAAAAAGAAGGTCCCATATTTTTGCAAAATGTGACATTTTATAAAATTATCAAGGACAGGATAATTTTTGTTTTGAGATTTGATTTGATGGAGAAAAGAGGGTTGATTTGCCAGTGAACAAATTCTCTCTCTCTCTCTCTCTCTCTCCACTATTTAATTTTTTATATATTTTGAGTGTGATGGATGGATATGGAGGATATTATGTGGATGGCGGCCATACTGCTGGGGGCAGACCTCAAATTCACAAGAGTATTGTTTGATTCATTTGAAAAATCACACACTCCAAGTCTCAACCACAACTGTTCTCCTTTCATTGATTTCAATTCACACACACACAAGGGCTCAACTTTATTATAGTTCATCACTCACGAAAGAGGATTGATTCAGAGCTGGAGTGGAGTGATGGTGGTGATGGTAGTAATAGTTAAGTTATACCTATGCTCTCAATTCTTTATAAGCATGACAATATAGAATAGAATAGAAAATATGAGAAATCCGATGAGTGAAAGAACAGAGTATAAAGCAGAGGGCAGCTGAGATGATGAAAAGCTGTCAAAACTGCTATTCATTTATGAACAGGGCCTCTCATAATCACACACACACACACCCCATCCATCCAACATACATACATACATGAACCATATTGAAGGGAACATCATCATTCAAATCAAATCAAGAGATCCAAACCACTGAGGATAACTTAACCAAGTCCAAAATATATAAGTCCCCCATGACTAAAAATGAACTAAAGAGGAGAAGGCCATCATGATTTTATTGCAGCCCTCCCTCTTTTCATTTCTTTAAGTTTTCATCACTCACATCATAATAATAATCGTCAGCTACACTACTCTGTAGCACAGGAGGACTTCTACATCAATAGACGACTCACTCCATGCAATTTTTATAGCGAGGCATGACATCATTCAAATAACAAATAATCCAATGGCGGAATGGCTCCCCATAGTACATTATTACTCACATATTAGAATATAATACATGATAATAATATGACGTTTTTTTTCCTTCTTATTATTGTCTCCATTCCCACAAGTACCCTTTCATGATTTGCGGGATAGTGCACCACTTCATAATTCCAAGTCATTATGTCCTCCTATCGTTGCATCGCACTCTTTCATATTACAAAATTATACTATACAAAAAAACACCACTCTTTGAAATGCAGATGTGGTTTGTTATAGAAGAGAATTCAAAATGCAGCCTCAAAAAATGATGATGATGATAATATCAAAATTACAGAGAGATCGACCAAGTCCTTCCTCTCCACTTCACCAACTAATCAATAAATAGGATTTCTAAGTGGAGATATATCTACATCACCACACCGGACAAAATTTATTAGGAATATATAAGTGCAGGATATTCATTCTGAATGAACCCTTGCGTGACTTGAGTTTGGAGCGGAAGTGAGAAAAGCAGACTTTTATTGTATTCAAGTATTGGTTTGGTGTGGCTTAAAAAAACATATAATTTCTAGTTTTCTTCCTATACATACATCTTGAACATTACATTATATACAAAAAATACCAAAGACAGAAAAGTTCAAAAAGTAGAGCAGTGTGCAATTATTGAACGTCACACCACTTTTTTCCCTTATGTATTATAATCATCGTCATCATCATCATGTCCATGTCTCCAAGGTGGGAAATGAAATTGCTTGCCGACGGATAAGATAAAGATGATGATGAAAAAGAAGAAGATGAACTAATATTTGGATTTATTATTTAAGGATGAAGAAATAACACGAGAGGCTGGGATCCAGGATTCTGTGGTGGAAGTGGAAATAGAAGGTGACGAAGCAAGTTGTAAGTGGAAGATTTCTATAGAAATTCCCAAGTGTCATCATCCCTGCTTGCTTGCCTGCTTTTTCTCTCCATTTTCTCTCCTCCTCTTTATCCTCCTCCTTTTTCTCCAGTACTTTCTTCTTTCGCTTTCTTTTTCTATTTCTCATTCCAGTGAAATATTCGGATGGCAGAGAGAGAGAGAGAGAGAGAGAGATGGAATGTGTCTAACTGCATTTAGTAGAAGGTGAGCAGACAAACGCCTGGCAGTGTGGTGGGACTGGAGGGGAAGAAAATAAGAAAAAGAAGACGAAAAGGGAATTGGGTCCACTCACTCCAGTCCACAGCAAATGCAATGCAATGTATATATATCAACCAGGCAGGACGAGGACGAGAAGAAGGACGGATATGGAGAAATAAATTGCAGTATATTATACTGGATGGAAGAAGCAGAGAGAGAGAGAGAGAGAGCATTACCAATTCCCGTCAGAATGGCTGACTTGACTACTAGTTTGGTATGGTGTAAGCCGAAGAAGCAATTTGGACAGAAAAAAGAGAGAGAAAGAGCTATAAAAGATCTCTGATGTGATGCGAAGGGGCGCCTGATAGAGTCTAATAAAAGTTGGCAATATGAGAGAGAGAGAGAGAGCTCTAAAAGCTACATATGATGCCACCACTACCACGCTCCTTTTTCGGAGGAAAGTGAAGAAGCAGATAGTACTTCCGCTCAATGCATATCTATCTCTTCCGAACCGCACATCGTAATTTCAACCAAGAAGAAGATGTAGAAGCAGCATACATACACATCCATCCATCTAGATCCAGTAAAAGTAGAGAGAGAGAGAGTCAAGTCAAGTCAAATGAACGTGATTCATAGAGGAAGGAGCAAGCGTAAGAAAGACGCTTCTCAACCACCAACACCACCACTGACAGCCGACCTAAAATCCTCTTGGCAAATCAGCAGGGCGGAGAGAGAGAGAGAGACGGGTAGGCAGTCAGGCAGTGCAATATATAAGTAGCATAGCAAGAGAGAAGGTTTTTAGAGAAAGAGAGAGGTCCAAATCGACCCGAAGTCGGGTAACATTATCTCCCCTCTCTTCTCACAATTTTTCACTCGCCTCTTCACTTCCCCTTCTATATCATACCGTTTCTTCTGGCGTGGCGTTGGTGTGGTGTGGCGTGGCCCTCTTATGCACACTTACATCAAAATCCACCACCACTACCACTATGAACGAACGACATCATCATCATTAATCTCCAAACTAAAAGATCACCATGTCATTCATTCATGTCCCTGTCCCTGCACTGCTATTATTATTATTACTGGACGAGAAGAGGAAGGAACAAGGAAGGATTGGATCAGCAGGGTAAAACCCACTCGGGCTTTTGTGTCACCGAAAAAAAAAGAAAATGAAATTTTAAATGAAAACTCAGCTAGAGCAGCATATTATACAATAGATCCATGGACTACAATACATACACACGGAACAGTACAGTCGATAAATTCTATTGTAATAATTTCACATTTAATAGGCCACCCCCCATACCCAACTCAGCAGAAGCAAGCGACAAGAACCGAGTCATTTTATTACATAAGTAGAATCTCAAAACTAAGCTCTAAACTAATACCACTCAACTCTACCACCACCACCACTGCCACCGTTATTAGTTCCCATCACACCATACCAGCATACCACCAAGATGAGATGAGATGAAAATCTCTCAAAGAGTTGAGTTGCTGATGGTGGTAAAGAAGTTATAGTCAGTGTCGGTCGTCGGTAGGATATCGCCACACCAGGATTTTCTTCTTCTTCCTCCTCATTGGCCACCAACCACAAAATCCATTCCATCCACAATCCATGCACTTACTCTGATTTTGTCTCATTACAGAATCACACACTTGCCAAAAAAGCAAAAATCCACTAAACCACCACCACCAACTTTGTAGCTATATGATAATGACACCACCGCTGGCTACATTCACGTTCATCCAAGCAAATATATGGATGATGGTAAAAGCTTCCTTCTTTTGAAAAAGTAGAGTAGTAGAGATGAGATGAGATTGGTGGTTGGTGGAATTTCGCCCTACCTGATTCCATCGTTTCAATGATTTTACCTCATTTACTTCAACACCCAAGTGTTTTATATAAGTATTCATCATTTTCTTTCTTTCTTTCATTGCTCAATTTAACTCATTTCAGTTCAAAAACTCTGTTATTGCAAACTGACTGACTGACTTTTCTTTTTACTAAAGAAGACAAAATACTTCTTCTTTTTTTGTCGGTTATTGTCAAACACATTCTTGAGAATTCATAAAAATCACGAGCAGGCAGAGGACAAAATTCTTCTTATACTAACCAAACCACATGATATACCCATCCATCCAGGACAGGCAATATAATAAAAAATAAAAAAACATGAAGGCCAAAACTTGCATTAAAGGAATTTATTGTGCTACAGCAAATTAAAAATCACAAAATTCATGTTTGCAAAGTCTGTAAATATCCAACCACCATCAAAAACACGTTTACTTATCATCAACGTGATTTCTGTAATTTTATCGGCACCAAATCTTCACCTAGTAGAAGAGTTAGAGTAGTTGCACACAGAGCTCAGTAAAATAAAATACAATAAAATAAAATAATAATAAAACGGATGAAGAGAAGAAGAGTGTTTTGTTGTATCATATAAGAAGATTGCGGAGGAAAAGGCAGTTTTGCTTAGCAAAGCAGGTTTGTTATTTCTTCAACATACTTATTTAATACAGATATGGATGGATTTGTTGTAAGACTACAAGACAACAGAAGGTCAGTGTATGTATGTATGTAGCGATTCACAATCAAGAAACAAGTTGGGTTGGATGGATGGATGGAGATACATGTGTGTGTGTTTTATTTAATCGAATTTAATCACCTGCATTGATCAAATTAGTGCAAATGAGAGCCGAGCATTCTAGTCAAACAACAAGTTAACATTTTTACCTACACACACAGACAACTACTACACTAATTGCTGCTCAACTGGAGGAGGAGGAATAAACTAAATAAACAAAATAATTCTGCCACCTCTAAAAAAAATGTATGCAATATTAATATCTACAGATTCATACATAATTTGACTTGGATGCAATATACAATTTCAACCAAAATTTGCAAAATCTGCTCCAAAAAGTAACTAAATCGTTATTACACACAAACTATGCGCTATCTAGTTTTGTGAAGAACAATAATAAAAAAAAAAGAAATGCTTGGAGATTTGAGATCACACCAAAAGAATAATCATCCCAACAAGTCCAGGTCTACTCATCCACTCATTATATTATATTACCATACCACCATCAACATCAACCAACCAAACTCTTTCTACATAATAAAGCAGCAAATAAAATTTTCTAGAGAATGGGCAGAACAAATAAATATTATTATTACTATTATTCCGTCATAGACTGTTGTTACCGAATGGTGTGTGTCAGTCATGGTGGTATTATAAAGCAAGTAAAAATCTCTGCCTTGCCTTGCCTCTGTATTCAACATAACACCGTAAAAGAAGAACTCCATTCCATTCTCCATAATAACTGACTGACTTGTGTAAATACTTTACATTATGTTCCATAAAATTAAATGAATGATGATGTGCCGTCTTATTTTCTCAACTTTTTTTTAAGCCAACAAGTTAACTTAACGGGAGGGAGGCTGCATACACAAACATACACACACACGCTGTTATATGCTGTAATAAAGAATCTTGCAAATTAGCCTATGTATCCATCCTTTGCATATTATATACTATCGCATCGCATTAAATGTGCAAGTTTATTCGGTTTTTATTTTACTTGGTTTCATTCCATTCCATCTTTTCAAGATTAATTTCGTGACAACAAAAACAACACTGTTCTGTTGTTCCATGAGCTGGTGTTAGCAACACCTATAATTCACGTGTATTCATGAAACAACACAAGTTTAATAATGCCTCGCCTTGCATGTTACACGTATCTCTCTGTGCGTATTAAATAAATAAATAAACATTTTCTTTCTTTCTTTCCACCTTTTTGGCTGAATTGAAAAAAGTAGTACTTATTATATTGCGTTTTCAGTGTGTGTGTGTGGGAAAACCAGGGGATCTTCTTCACTTAAATTAATTGCACACACACATCTGACTGCAATGCAAGTTGAGGAGACTATAATATTATCGTATGAATGAGTTTTCTGCTTATAGGCACACAGTGACATTTAAATTTTATTTATTACTTCCATATTTTCATAAAAGCCTACACACCATACCACACCAACATGGCACCATCACCTTTTAAAAGTTGGACTTCCGCTCATATTCCGTGTAATGTAAAATAATGTTATATTTTCTACCATGGAATGAAAACAGCATGGATTTTCCTTTTCTCTCTGCATGCGCTGGAAGGAAAAAGGAAACTATGCGCTGTTTAATTCATTCTTCTATGTATGATATCATATCATATCATGAGTGAGTAATGATTGTGAACAAACAAGGAGCGAGTGAGTTCTTCTTTGTAATTTATATAATAATGAAGAATTGTGTGTATAAAGTCATCAAGGCAGAAAATTACAATTTCCCTCCTATCCAATCTAACCGAATCTGAGTGGAGGATGGTCAATCTACCTACTTACTTAATTTCGAAACAATTCAAGCTACGCATCTGATTTTGCAGCTGCTGCATCTTTGACCAGAATTTTAATAATTTTAATAATAATGTGTCAACTCTTTAAACAAGATGTGATGATTTTATGCAATTGCATCATTTAAATTCAAGCACCATCCATCCCTCTACCAAGGCCAAAGTCAAGTGACGACGAAGAACAATTCATGTAATACTTTTTTGATGATCGATTGAATTCACTGACTGACTGACTCATCCTTGTGTTTCGTCTTGTCGCGGTTGGTCATAAAATAAAATAATAGTAATAGCAATATTATTATTATTCTATTCCTTCACTTAACACAACTCCATACTTTCATGACTTATATTAGTTTGCCATAGTTCTGAACTGAATGCAAATTTTTACATGCGACAACGAATGACAACTTAACTGCGCATATATGATGAGCAAATTAATGCTAGAAGAAGGAAAATCAAGTAAAATGCCAAATATTATGTTTGCTTGTAAAAAAGAAGAAAGATGCTTAAATTCCACTTAAACGAAGTGACATGTCTTCGTTTTCCTTTATTATTATTATTGTGATGGTGGTGGTATGGCAAATACCTTGTATGTACATAACAACAATGCGGGAAACTTTACTATTGTTGTTGTTTCCGTATTATTCCTCTCATCATTATCATCATTGTCGCCTCATTGACACCTTGTTCTGCTGAATATGCATAAATGTAAATATGCTGTATCTATCTGTCTATCTATCTATATTGTTTAAATGTCGAGACATCCATAATAATAAATTTAAATATGCGATGAGAGTCAGTCAGTCATAGTCACCTTGAGTAAATACACTTACTAGAGTTATCATCATCTGGTTATATCTGTCCTTCAACCTACTCTACTATTATTATTATACGACGACTGGAAAGGGCAAAAGGTGTCAAGGGCCCCTTCTTAAAAGAAAGAAACGGAGAAGAAACTGAGATGCGTGTAATGTAAATATTCACACCAGGTAGTGGCTCGCGCCTTCGACCCCTAAGAGTGCCCGGCGCCAAGATTCCCACCCATCGAGAGACCTGCTATTTCTTATTGGGCAGAAAATAAGAATAATAATAATAATAATAATAATAATTACTTATGCCGGCTTGCCTGCCTGAGAACCTCTTCACTTTGGTAGAGATACACTTTACTTTACTCTCAATCTTGACAACACAAACGCTAATCCATCCTCCATTGTCCCCCGCATTTGTTGTGTTGGGATGAAATGAAAGCAACCCCTTTTGTTGAATAACAATGCGCTCAATCATATTTTGTCACCACAAGATATTATCACACACACAAGGTTTGCAACACTTACCACCAACATTGAATTCAGGATGGGTATGTAATAAGTGTGTGTATACGAGCGATGATACTTTTAGAAACTTATTTTATAATAAATTGCTCTTTTTCCGCCGCCGCCGACGACCCTGTCAAGGGCACCTTACACTTATAGACTGAGCATAACGTGAAGTTAAATGGACAGGATTACTATTTTATAAAAATTATTATTTAAAAAAATAAATGTAAAAAAATGTTACTTAATAATAATGATGAGATGATGGAATATTTCGCATACTGGTGTTATTATCATTGCATTGATTGCACACACCCAAAAGTTTCGTTTTTGGATATGGATTCATCATCATCATTATCATAATCAATACATAAATTACTACTTTTCTTTGCTCAGAAAGTGTTAATTACTCCAAAAACCTACTTGATCAGCACAATATGACACCATACCACCACGCCAAATCTGGTTCATATTATTTCTATTTTCCTTATAACGAACCTTTTGTATGTATCTATTCAGCCAGCCACGCAAATTACAAGGGTCATTATTGAATGTGTGAGGTAACGTAATGCTTTATTTAATTGCTAATTAAATACTCGTTAGAAATGAAATAAGCAATCGACATGCCCGTACGTACGAAACGAACGATAATAAATTGTCAGTATTTTTGACAGCTCAACTCTCTCAAGAAATCTCAACAACCCAACCAATCCAATACAAAATCCATACTAAATTAACAAGTCTGCTCTGCAAAGCAAACAAGTCTTCAACAAATAATCTGAACTTTGGCCTGCTACACAAATCTGTAAAATGAGATTTGAACAAGAATTCAAACCACAATTCAAATTATTATTATTCTTCTTCAATCCTAAGAAAAAAAATTCTCAAGAAAACAAACTAAATAAATATGATGAATTTGAATTATCAATCATGATCATTTAAAAAAAATAATAATCTAAAAGCCTGTTGATTTCCCCTTTAAACTTCCAAAGAAGAAGTAAAAGTGGATCATTTACAGATAATTGTCTTAACTTTTCTCTCTCTGTTTGTTTGTTTCCCTTTTAATTATAAGTAGTGTAGTAGCATTAAAGCACAAATACACTTAAAAAGATAGCAGGGTCCACTCTGTATCCAGCACTGTTTAATAATATTATCGTAAATCCTCAATTTGGAAGGTGTTTACAACTTAAGTAGCTAGAGATAGATGATAGAATAATAGATTTTATACTTTACTATGCTCTCAACTCAACGAAACCTTCCCCATCCTTCTTGGTAAATAAAAAATGCGTGTGTCTGGGGCGAATATCACGGTTAAAAAAGAGACCCTACCGAGTGACACTTTTGCTTCTTGCCTGCCTTATTCCATTTCCATTACACTAAAAGCCACAAAAAAATTTTAAGAGAAGAATCCAAGAAGGTCTTCACCACGAACGAACGACCAAGTCAGACGAGACATACTCAAACTCAAAAACTTGTGTTTTTTCTGTCAACCAAAAACCGTCCTTATTACTACAAGGTGGGTAATAAGGTATAAGGTATTGTCGGAGACCTTTGACAAAATATAAGTAAGGAGATGGATGATTTGGGAAAGAATGGAAAAGATTATAAAGTATGCATTTCTTCTTCGGCGATTTCTTTAACCCTACTTAACTATTAACCCTTGTCATTAATACAGATATTATCCGTCTCTCTCTTTCTCTCTCTTCTTAAATCTATAAGCTCATTGTCTTACTTATTAGTTGGCTAGCTAGCTACAAAATATTATACTTATCAACTAATGCCACCGCTATTTACTACATGGATGGGTGGATGGATGAGTAGCTCAATTTCAATCAAATAGCGAAGAGTAGAGGGCTTTAAATGTCCTTTTACTTAAACTCTAAAAATGAAATGGAAAGGTTTATTATTACGGTTTAAATAACTAACTGTGAAAAAGTAACCCTTTTGTCTTTAAATCCAATTTTTCAGATTAATATATATTTAAACTGATACATGTTTGTTTCCTTTATGCTTTGTTATATTGATTTCACTTTTTATAACTGTTTAGCCTATCTTTATTTTATTTTCTTTCAGAGGAGAAAGGTAAGGTGAAAGTGGGCGACACTCACCTTCCCGATTTCGTAATGACCATTTCAGTTCCCAATTTGTGGAATTTTTCCCACAAGTCTCTTCCTTCAAGAGTGACTTTGGGGTCATCCACCACGCCATCATCGTCTGGTGGTAGGCTTCGGAGGGGACGGAGATCATCTCCCCCCGATCCGGGACCGGGTGGTGGTGGATACGGCCCCAATTTTGGTAGACCGGGATAGCCAGGTGTCCCCAATGGGAGGTAAGGATTCTGGCTGAGTAGTGAGGACACGGAAAAATCGGCAGGTCCAGAATGGGGCGCCCTGGGCAGTAAGAATGGCGGAAATGCCATTTCGGGAACGAGGGACACGGGTGGTTCGAAACGCATTGAGAACGGCGATCTAAACCCGAATAATCCCGTCCTGTAGTTGGTGGACTCACTTATTTTCGGCTCGTCTCCTATCTTGGACACTTCACTTCACCACTGCACAAAATAACTGCCTAATAAGAATTATTATTAATTAATAATGTTTGAAGAAGGAGACGAAGCTGTTCTCTGTCCCAAATTCACAGTAGCAAGTAGACAAGTAAGCAAGTAACTCGAGATTCGAAAAATTCTATTCAATTTCCTATTTATTATTATTATAGACTTCTTCTGGTGAGATCCATCATTCCTCTCTTATCGTAGTTATAATTTCCAACATTGTCCAATCCTCACCACTGACTGCCTCGACAGCAAGGTGGTAACTAACACTATGTACTACTACCTGGATATATGGAATGCAATATTCCACCAGGCAGATGGTTATAATGAGACGAAAGGAATCTCTCTCTCTTCTCAGTATTTGCAGATAAGAAGATACACAATAATCTGCATAATATGTATGTATCCGTATCTCCACCAAACCAAGAAATCTTGAGAATGTCAACTTATATATTCACTCTTTCTTGCTTATATCTTGTCTTATCTCAAATTATTAGAATAATTTTTGGTGGTTTGTGGTTTGGTAATGCAGAGTCGATGTGATATTTCTGAGATTTCGTGTCACCAACCAACTATATCACTCGCTCCCATAAATACCTCCTCTCACCATTACACTCACAAAGTCACTGTTGTCCGTCCGTCGACACACAAGAAGACGAGAATGAATTTCAGCTAGTTAGTTAGTAGTGTCCTTCTTGAATTGTCATGTTATCACGCGTACACATACATAACGAACAGTGAGTGGTGATGGTAAATTTGGTAGCACAGAATTCTTTCTTGTTTGTATCTATTTGATGTGATTATTTAGCGTATTGTATTTTGTGTAGTTAGTTAGTTAGCTAGTTGTGAGATTCAGTGAGATTATGCTGCTGATGAGGAGATGACGAGATGAGTATTGCTATGTTTTTTTTAGGAACTTGTAAAATGTGACGCACTCGCTTTATCGGTCTTCTTCTTTTTTGGGTTAAGTGAGACTGCGGGTGCCAACTTTAGTACCTTTTAGCCGACAACGCGAGGACCCTGGTTGACACTGTTGTGTATGTGTGTACCACTACTCCTGATATCTGAGTGAGTGAGTGAGTGCGAGGTTCTAGCTCGGAGTCAGTGTGTAGAATGAGCAGGAGGCGACGGACAGTTGTGTGTTATACGAAGGTGATGGTAGTGGTGGTAGTTGTTTGGTGTGGTAAAAAGGAAAAAGTGGTAAAAGCAGTACGAGTTGGAGTGGATCACTTTTGTATTTGTGTGTGTGTGCTGGGCAGGCAGGCAGGAGAAGTGGCAGAACAGCCGCCTTCCAGAGAGACCTTCCAGCACCAGGGGCGTTAATGAGCACACCGAGCTTACACCGAGTGCCCATTGGCTTCTACACACCACCAATCCCAGCTTCTATAATAAAGAGTTATACATTACAAGAACCAAACCACGAAACAAGAAGAGGAAGAAAGATCATGCACAATGCAATATTTATTATAGAATGTAAAATGCAGAGACAGATTTAAAAGAGAGATTTTGTGAGAGAAATAATGTACAAATAAATGTATTTATTTGCGATATTATTACGACTGGTTCAAGAAACATTTCTTGTTCGGAGGACTCTTTGTGGTGGTTCGTGAAATAATAAAAATTAATAACTCAAACCAAGAAATTTGTCTTACAAATTTCATGAACAGCTTTGATTTTAGTACCTTTGTATTTCTTAAACGCAGAATTTAATAAAAGGTGAAAGATTTATTTAACCTAAAATCGTGCAAAATTCCAAGAATATTTGTCTCAATTTCTCATGCACATGAAATAAACGCCTTAATAATAATAATAATAATAGTTGTTTCTTTGTTGTTGGTAGGATTGTGTTATTGGAGGGTGAAGCGTCACCTAGTTTGTTTGGTTGTGACCGTGTGGAAGGGAGGGAGGGAGGTTGTGTGGTGGTGGTGGTGTGAGTTAGAGGAGAGGGTGGCAGAGCGTTCCAAGTTGGGCGAGATGGTTCACACCCAAGTCCAAGATTTATTGGCCCAAACGTTGTGCTCCGAGTGTGGCTAGAAACGCCTGCTCCTATGCTCTCAACACTCCTCAGTGTGGCCTTCCTCCTCCTCAACCCTTTCCACCACCACCACCACCACCAGTTGTCTCAATTTACCCCCTTCCTCTCTCTCTCTTATCATCATCAAGAGAAGAGAGAGAGAGAGAAAGCTACAGCTCTTTTTGGATCACTTCCAACTACTTTCTTCAACTTCCCACCACCACCACCACCATCACAAAAGAGAGAAAGTGATGCAAAAAGTGGTTGGTTGGTTTTTGGTAGCGGAGAAAGCAACCACACCTTCCTCATACATGAATACGTGCATGGATGGATGGAAATACTTTTTTTTTCTTGTGGTATTAACTTATTCAGAGAAGATCAATAGTATTATTCCCCCACCCAAAAAACCTGATAATGATGATGATATATGGATGGATGAAGGAAGGCGAAAAAGTCCAACCAACGACCTCATGAAAAATGTAGCTACAGATATGTATGTATGCGATGTAATCAATATTTTTCCTATTATTGGGAGAAAGAAGAAAATAAAAGAAAGTCAAGTGGTGGTGGTGTGGTGTGGAGTGGTGGTAGGTTTAGTAGGTAGATTATATAGGAAGGGAATTTTTGGGTGACAAACTCAATTCACCAACAAAACCGGTAGCAATTTTTTTTTCTAGATGGTGAAGAAAGTCAATATTTAACTTAACAAAAAAAAGTCATATGCATATTTCATGGGTTCGTAAATAGAGGGAAAAAAGGAGACCGACATTAAATAAATATGTCGTGGTAGCAGTCCAACAGTATGGATATGTAAGTTTGACAAAATGAGGATGAATAAGGAATTTAAGGAAGCTACAAAAAACGTTGGGTTATTTTGTTGGGAAAGCGAGCAAAGCAAATCTTGTAATATTTGGTTTTCGCAAAATTTATAACTATTATTTCATATTATTATCGTTGTTCTTTTTTCGCTACGGGTAAAAAATATGGTTGGTGGGTGATGAGTTAAAATCGATTATAATTTTATGGTTATACACGGAGTATGCAGAACAGGACAGAAATCAAATATTAAAAGTGGATTTTGGATTTGAATTTGAACCCAATTAAATAAATGAATATTTAGGATTGATTGGATGAAACCGGCACAGTTTTTTTGCGTCGTAAACACTAATATTCGTATTTATTTATCTAGACCAGACCACTGTACTGTATATGCATGATGGATGAATTGATGACTGCGTAACTAACTAACTAACCAACTTTTAATTTGTTTTCTGTGATTAAACATGTCCACAAAATGAAGAATTCATATATAAATGGTTTGTTTGATTATCCAGTTGTCTCCGAAATGGAAAATGAAATGAAATGAAACAAGGAATTCAAGTGGACAAAGAAATGAATGCATAAATAACTTCCAACCAAATAAATAAATGGGAATTAAAGCTGTCACTTTTCCAATTGGCACAAGTGGTTTCAAGTTGAATTGGTATTTGTCAGCAAGTACTAAATCACATGAGCACATTAAAATACGTGGAATTCTGTGGACAAGAGAAGAGAAGATGATGATGAAGAAGAAGAGTTGTGTCATGTCGGCGGGCGAGAAATGCGACAAAGTTATCAGAGAACGGTGGAGAATAACAAAATGTTGTGGATTGGATTTGGATTGGGTTGTTGATTGATGGGTTTGAAAGGATTAAAAGGTATGATAACCTTAAAAATTGACCCTTCTTAATGGCTCATGAAATGTGTTCTTCTGATGTATTTTATGACCGACAACCAATATCTTGCCTCAATTTCAAATAATAATAATTAATTAATTTGTTTGTGTCGTGTAAAATCCCCACCGCATCAAATAAAATCAATTACATAAATTTAGAACATGCTCCAATTTCATGTGTATGGTTGTATTATTATTATTTATTTTAGTTAGTTAGCAATTATGAAATTTAAAAGAATGCATTAATTTCCAATCGAATCAAATCATGTCATGGAATGGAATGGCACAAATTTTCATTGCTTTTACATTATTTGTATCGCATTATTTTATTAGTGGAATGCATGCAATTCAAAGGAATGTTTATATATTTCATTTCATTTATTTCAAGCAAAGGCGCTGGTGATGGTCTGATTTTATGTGCATTATAACTAACTCTACTTGTATAAATGCTACATAGTTGTCTACACTGAATTAAAGCAAGCAAGCAAATCAAGTGGCAATAAAATTGGTGTCTTGTCTTGTCTACCAAAAACCAACCAACTATCTTGGTTGTTGGACACATGATGGTTATGCATGGACGCGTCTGACTAACTAAACAGGGAGGGAATCTCTCTCTACTGCGGGACGTCGGCAAACCAAAGACAAGAGAGAAAGGCATAAAAAATGAGATTCCAGTCTGAATGTAAAATATATTAGGTACATACATACATTTATACATGCAGCGTTTAGTTTTGTCTTGTTGTGAGATTTTGTAATGGGAGGGAATGCAGATCAGGATTAGGATTAGGAGAGAAAAAGAAGAGATACAACTTGATCACATTTCTTGTTGCGATGATGATGACAGCGTATGTATAAGTTGGGTGTAGTTAAAGAAAGATTCACATTTCTCCAGAACACTTATTAACAATAACTTTCATTCAGAGACATAGATATAGAATAGAATAGGACAGACATAAGGCAAGCAGGCAGGGGAGAGAGAAAATAGGCTCAGGGCATCGTCATCATTCTTCTTCCTGATTCGGAATGTGTGTTATTCAGCAATTTAATTCAATGTTTTGGTTTTCCATGTGCTTTTCTTTTTCTGGAAATTCCGTGCATTCAATGCCGAACTGGTTGGTTAATGACCTAAGGCTGTTATCACAGTATTTTCATACATTTCACCCAAAATTGTGTTAGTGGATATTTTAGAGGGAAGGTGTGCAAAATGACATATAGATGCGAATGTGTTGTTGATAGTGTGATATAATGCGACAATTCTAATTCGACGAGGTGCACATTTTCAACACGCATTTGTTCATAAAGGAATCTTTGGGGGTTGTTGAGTCTTGTGGAAATTTACAGAATGTGAATGAATTGAATGCCCTGAAAATTGTCGCTTGTTGTCCATCAATTTGGAGACTTGGACCAAAGTCAGGATCGAAGAGCTAATAATGGGAACGGGGGTACATTGGGATGATTAACGTTTAAAAATCTCACGGATGTAGATAAATAAGTGTTGAATTGATGATGGCGTGTACAAAAAAAAGTAGTAAAGATGAATTTCAAGGATGATATTATTATGACCCAATCACGTTTTAAGAATTATATCTGTATACGTACCAACTAGTAGTGTCGAATTTAGTACCGTTGTGTGTAATGCAGCAGCGCAGCGTTGTCTTCTTTTCCCTTGTATATAAAAGTCTTAACTGCGAGAATAATTCGACTTGAGACGTGTATATAAATAACATACATAAGTGAATTTGTACTTATAAGTAAACTTTGAAAGTGCATAATTTGAGGATAAAATAGAATACGGGGAAAGAAGGCAGAGGGTGGTGATTAGACTGGTTATGATGATTATGATGATGACTCCCTCGTCCCCTTCTTCTTGTTATGGCCTGGTCTGACTCGGTAATAAAGTTCTAATTTTATAAAGTCATTGGGAAAAGTTGTTTTTTTCCCAAGACGTTTCAAGAAATATACTGGAGCTGTCTTCCAACTCCGCCCATTGTTGATTTTTTACATTATTGCACTGTGCACTGTGCACCATCACGGTGGTCTTAAACTCATCATAATCATCATCATCATCATCATCATCATCATGAGATTATCTCCTTATTTCTAAAACCCGGAGGTAGGTAAGTTAGTGTAGTGAGTGACTGAATGAGGGCCATATGGATGAACCTGAACCACCAAGTAAAGTAAAGTAAGTGGATGTTTGAAGAATATAAAGGGATGAAATTCAACTTGATTGCAGTTCTTAATTCAAGACCAGATGATTATAGGTGTTGATTTTCCAGGCACACCTCCTCGCCAGGAGAGACAGAGAGAGAGAGAGAGAGTCAGTTTGTTGGTAAGTGAGGTGATCTGATCTTGTGTGGTGGTTTGGTGTATAGTGCATGTATTACCACGTATATTTCATCATAATCCAGAAAATAGAGATAAGTCAATTTTTTGTGTATTTAATGTATGTATGACCCCCACCACTTTTCATATTACGTATTACTCTTGACACTCATATTATCCATTGTGTGGTGTGGTTTGGTTGTTTGTTTATGGAATAGAGTTTTCTTCTTGTTGGTTATTGCTGGCATTGTTTACACTTCTTGTTCTTTCCTCTAGTTAGAGGGTACATAATAACAAACTATTGTTTAGTTGTTGGTTGTTTGAACCCCTATTTTCATCTTATTTAACTTATTATTTAACTTACTCTCGCATACTTCTCACGTTCTACTCATTACTCATGTCACAACTATCCATCCAAAAAATCCAAAGGCTGCTAACGCTAACCAGGCTAAAAGAGACAGCTAATGCTATATGCTTCATCCATGAATATAAAATATAAAGTAAGCTCTCTTCTCTTCACATCCAATTCTACATCGTTACTTTATTTTTATTGCGCTTTTATTTTACACAACTTAAAAACAGCCCACAGCAAAATATGTAGTTTAGATGAGATGAGGGAAGAAGTTAAACTCTTCTTTTCCATTGGAATAATAATGATAAGCGTCGTTTCTTCCTTCCTTCCTTTTCTCCAGGTTGGTTGGTTTGGGAAAAGAAATGAAATGAGTGAGAAATTTTTCCACTTATTTAATAACCAAGATTAAATAACTGCCAAGTTTGATCTACTCAAGTTAAGTCAAGCCAATTCAATACTGGGTTATAAATAAGGCGTGTATTGTATGGATAACTAACTAACTAACTAACAAGGGCAATTAATTCTTGTTTGTTTTTCTAATCCGGACTCACCACACACACACCACACACCACCACCAGACAGACAGACAGCTTCGATGTACAATCTTGCTTTTACAACACTTAAACAAAATCATCATATCGTATCTTATATTTTCTTTAACAGTATTCTTGTTTTTATTTGTGAAGTAAAATCTCATTTTTTCCAAGGGACAAATAAATTAAATACTGATAAGTATGTCGTCGTCTAAATTAAATTGACAATATATTACAAATCGCACATTTCCCCACACCAATCCTATTTTAGCCGTTTTTTATAGTCATGATTATGCAACATCCATCCCTCCCTCCTGCATTGTTACCTCCAATTAGTTCATTTCATTTTCATTTCGGATATCAAATGACAAACTCCCTGGAATAAGCAAAGCAAACATGCTAAATAACCGACAAACGAATAAATAAATGACCACACAATTTGTTTCTCTCCATCCTTGCTGACATGTCTTCTCCTCCTCCACCTCCACAATTTCATACTTTGTTTGGTCTGATTATAATATTTTATTCGGTTGTTAGTTTTGTTTGTAATAATAATAATTGCCCTCTCGCATCTATTTACGTAGTTTATTTCATGGTAATGGATTTCTTCCGAACACGACAGACCACATAACCGGATAAGAATAGCATGTTTACCCCGATTACCTTCAAAACCTCCAAAATAACTGACTTGACTGACTCTGCACAATACAATAGAATAAATAATCATCAACAAAACCAACAGATTACAGATATTATTACCAACATGAACAAATTGCAGTGTCGCCTTTGTCACTAACTTTTTAACCCTGCACAATCATGAGAACGGACGCGCCGGATAAAATTACTTGAGTGAATGTGGCAAACCAAATGACACGCCAATGCTAAAAAGTTGAGATAATATACATACATATTCGTGCAACTTAACAAGCTTAGCCTGGCAGATGATGTGATGTGTGATATTATTTTTTAGGCATAAAGTCAAGGAAATCTTGAATTATTAGTGTGTGCTTATTTCCAACTAAAAACCACCCACCCACCTTGTTATACAATTTAGTGGTAATAATATATTGCATGACTGTCTTCTTGCAGTGAATTGCGTTGCATTTCTTCTCCAATTGTGAACGAACCTGCGATAAAATAAAATATAATAAAACTCACTCAATTCAACTCAAAGGGTGAACCTGAACAAACTAACAAGGCACATTTTTGAATGATGAGAATTTGAGAATGACTGACACCACACGTTCGTTCCTTAGTTTGGTTGTTGCTGTTCGTAAACAATAATAATGCGGTGTAAATCAGACAAAAACTGTGTGCAGTTGGGCTGACATGAAATTGAAAAGATCTTCATGATACATGCAACAATCCTTCTCCACCATCAACCTAACCATACCAATTTGTCGACAGTTTCATAAATAACGTGAGACGAGAGCTCTGAAATTCGCAGAGTGGTTGGTTGCGGCTGAAAGAATGAAAACTGATAATTTAGTACTTCCTTTTCTGTTTTACAACAATGGATGGAGAATGAGTGAGTGAGTTTGACTTGATGTGAAGCTTCCTGTCCTTCAATTCTACTGCTAGCTTTTACTTATGATTTGGAGGAGGATTTGTATGTAGGCTTGGTAAATATTCTGCCTCCAAAATTAAACAGAAACAACATCCATTAACAAATTAAATACAATTTGTTGAATTTGATTTTCTTCAATTTCATGGACATACATGGAGAAGGGAGGGAGAGAAAGAGAGGATTTTTTTGGTCAGTTATGAAGAGAAATCAACATTTTTAAGTGCATCTGATCTTGAATTGCATATTTATGAAGAGAAATTATGACGGTGGATGGAGATTATGAGATTAATTTAATAATTAATTTATTAATTAATTAATCAAAAATAGTTGCAAAATTATATGGTGAAGGGATAAGTATTTTAGGGTTAGATAAAAGGGTTGTATTATTGGCTACCCCGACCGAACTCATAATATGCATGCAAGTAAAAGTATCTATATGTATCTGTAATGTTAATGAAGAATGAAGGTCAGTAGTTTGTCCATCCATCCATCCATCCATCCGGGTTGGACGACTAAAGGTTTGGGCTGGGTCGTCCAGAATTGAATTAGCGTTTTGTTGTGATTTTGTGTGATGAAGCAAAAGGAACAAATATTGGGATGACCGCCGATGATGAAATAAAGATCTGAGAGAAAATGTATAAGTTGGATCCTTTTCCAATCCGTCCGTCCATCCGTCGGGTTCAGTTGAGTGACCAGTGTAACGAATTTAACTGTAAACAAAGGACACTTATATATATTTTGTGTGTTGTGTGTGTCCTCTTCGACTGCCCTTTATATTCCTTCCTTCCTTCCTTCTTTTTCTTTCATCCACCGAATTAATGGACAACAGGCAGAGAGAGATAGAGAGAAACAAAACATTGGAAATCAATACTTTCCGCTCTCTAATTTACCTCATTGGATGGATAGATGGAAACCTTTCTCAAAATTGGACCTTATTTATTTCGTCTTTGTGTCCTGTCCTGTTCTGACGATGATGATGAAGGGTGGTGGTAGATATAGGTTGTTGTGGGTGGAATGGATTGGATGAGATAGTTATTTAAACTTAAACCTTGACATAGGATACATACATACACACGAGTATAGGATTCCAGAAGAAGTGATGGGGGACAACAAGACAGGAGGACGACAGGACAGTGAAAACTTTATTCTTGAGCCGCACTGCTATGTCAGGCCACCCTCATTTTATCTGCGGATCTGCAAACAACCAAAAAGATTGTTTAAAGAGACACCGTGTAGTATATTCCGACGGTATAAACACACACACAGAAGAAGAGAGGACACTTGGTTGGATATGGATGAAGTTGTTAGTTAAGAAAGGTCGTCTTCGTCGTTGTCGTCGTTGTCGCCATCATCATCATCATCATCCTTGTTGTGTTGTGGTTGAGAAGAAGAATTGTTAGGAAATCATGGGTCGTCCTCGTCCCATTGTTTCTTCTTCTTATACAATTCGCTGAATTTGATCTTATGTCCACATTCTCATTTACTCACCACTCAGTCGAATTGCATACATACATACAAGACAGACAGTTGTGTTATGGATGAATAGTGGTTGGATTTTGGATTGAAGGGAGAAAAAAGAAGAAGCACAATCTGGAATTCCATCCCAATGTCCACAAAGAAGGGAAAAAAGACACAAGCAGGGGAATTCTTTGTGTCTCTCGTCTCATCACATTTCCTAATACAAATAAAAAAAAGTTTGGTTTGCGAGTGTCGAGTCTTTAAACATTAGCAGGAGGCAGTTGGCGAAACACAAAAAGATGAACAAGCAAGCAATTGCTCTTTCCCAGGCAGAATTCAATTGGAGACAAAATCAATCCAATCTTTAAATATGAGAATGGTGATGGTGGTATATCATCCCTTCCATAATTTTAGGCAATTCAATTACGCCCAGACGAATTTTAATCGTTCCACATTAAAAAGTATGACGATGATGATGCAGTAGGGTTATTTCGGAAGTTTTGTAATGGACCAGGATCCACCACCACACTGTGATATATGGCCATAAAAGGATCTGAAGTCGCAGCATTTCCGGAGTAACTCCAACCAAAACTTGGTTTATGGTCTGGTGTTGTACAAGTCTCTAGGAATAAATAAGTGATAACATTTTATTTGACACGGTGTATTTTTTTGGAATCATTGTTTCATTTCAATTTCAACTACGCACTCATCGCATCTCCGGCCCACACCAGCCAAACCTATCTCGGTTATTTTTCGGTGGTAAAAGAAACACAAAAAAAAGCAACTGGAATATATTTTATGTTTGTTTCCTCTTCGTCTTCGCAGGCACGAGTTGTAGGACGATGACGACTTGGACGACGGGGAGAAAATAAGAGAGAGAAAGAGGACTAAGTGAATTGAGCCATTATGTTGTGTTACGGTTGCATGGAGGCAGCCACCAACCAAACCAACTGAATGAATGAATGACTTATGTATTATATAACTTGCGTAAAGTCGGTAAAAGCATGTTCACCGAGTTAACATAATAAAGGGCCCAGAGCAGCACACTCGTTAAACTTTGTACGGTTTCCTCCTTTACTAGAGAGAGAAAAGATTTAACTTTCCTGGTTTGGTTGGTGCGTATCCCACAAAATGATCCGATCCGATCCCTCCATCCCTCCACACACCGGCACAATTCATTCAATTCAGCTCAATTTCAATACAAACGCGGGTATCATCGGATCGGATCACAACGAATCATAAATAAAAAGAAGAAGGGTCGAGAGAGAAAGAGAAATACATAAATAAATAAATGTTGACTGTTGTGAAAGTCATTCAAGTTTTCACCACCACTATGAATATTCGTATATACTTATACATACTAGAGTCAGTGAGGGTGAGTAGAGAGTAGAAGTAGAGTGATCAATTCAATTGATGATGAAAGAGGCGGACAAAAGGTGGCGATTAGCATAATGGATCGCAACTAATTAGAGACGCGTGCTATGTAGTGGAGAGAGGGAGTTGATGACAGATAGGGTCAAATTTGAACCATTTCCAGAATCGGACCCACCACTCAACAAGCCGCGTGTCCACCATCAATTCTCAACTTCCGGTGTCTCCGGCGACAAAAACGTGAAATGTGTAGAAGCTATGTATGTTCGTATAATAGGGCTCATTTTTTCTCCCACACTGGCAGCAGTACATACATACATATCCTGACCTGTCATTGGATGTGATGCACTTTTATGTGGAAGCGACCTTTTTTCTCTAGAGGAAAGTAAAACCAGACCAGACCACCATCACAAAATTTGTCGTAACTTCTCTACTTTTACCATCATCACATCTAAAGTTACGGATATACCACACAACACCACTACCACCACCCACCATCAAGGGAGAAACGGATCCATCCTCTTTTGTATGCCGCATCGGAGGAGCCATATCCATCCGCACCCTTAAAATGCGCAATATTATCTCCCCACTAAAAACCCGGTTGTTCAAATGTAGCACTGTCATCATCATCATCATCTCATCTCCTTCTGGTACTTATTTACTTATACATACTTACTACTTATGTACTTGGATATATATATTTCCCACAATGAAGTCCGCTGGGGTTTTTCAAAAAGCCGTGTATGTATGTGCATACATAGCTTTAACCATATCGTCTTTTGCGGTGTTTTTAGCCTGTTCCTAAATTATATTGGTCTCTTTATTTCCTTCCTCCTCCACCTCCATGTTATTACCTCTTCTAGAACAGACAGTGCCACTCGGGACACATTTATTATTCATCATCAAGTATCATTCATTCAGGATTAGGTAGAACAGAGCAATGTGAGGGTTGAACTGGACGAGCAAGCAGGATCGAAATCGTCCAAGTTGTCGTCGCTTATTTTGTCCCCATTAAACAAATTTTCTTCCTACTCCAACTCTATCATTAGCGACGAACGAGTCAAGTCAAGCTGTTTGCATTGTATCATGTACTGCATGAATTTAGAAGAAGAATGGTTTTGGTAATAAAAATGATACCTTGTTTGAACAAAAGGCATGATTTGCATCATATACATTTATTCTAATTGTGGTGTGGTGTGGTTGGTGGAAAGGAGTGGAAATATGAATATGTTAAATTAACAGTGGACCGGACCATATTATTCATGGAGGGCAAAATATATACTTTTCCAGTACTTGCCCTCCACCCAGCAGGGGTTGGACATTTATAGCCGTTTAATAATCATTACGTTCACAGCGCTAGACCTGGATTTCGCCAACGTGTTGAAAACCAAGTTGCAAGAAATTGCGAGTTACACACCAACACGACTAATATTTCACAGCAATGCTTGCGATCGAAGGAAATCACGCCATGCCATTCATTGCTCTCTGCATTTGTCCCTGGTTGGTGGGTTGGGACATGACATAGCGTGTCTAGGGAAAATTGGCAAACGTTTGGTCCCAACAATAATAAAACACGGTGACATTAGACAGGGCTAAAACCAAATCAAACCACAACCAACAAGAAAACCGTGGAATTTCCAGTCACAGCGAAACAACCATACAGATAAGGTCGACCTACCAGACCACCAAAAAGAATAATAAGTCTGTTTTGTGTGATGTGATGAGTTAAGCCATGAGAATGAGGCAGATTATATTAGTTGGCATTACCTTTTCACGAAGCACAGTAGCAAATTGCTGGTTTGGTTTGGTTTGGCCTGGCATTCAATTGTGATTATGTATGTGACTTGACTGGTTGTCACTCTGAGAGGAAGACCTCGTGGAATGGAATGAAATGGAGGAATGCATGAAGAAGTTGTTGCTAAATTGTTGAGTGGATGGATGGATGGAGTGGCGTTGGAATTAAATGGAATAAATTGGATTTGGATGCGACATCAAATAATGAAGAATCTCATTGAAATGAGGAATGAATGAATGAAGCAAAAGGAAAGAAAAATAGTGTCCAGAGCAAATTATTGTTATGTATTATTATTTGGAATTGCTTTTGGGCAGACAGACACAAGACAAGACTAAAATGTCAAGATATTGGTGGTTTGGTTGTGGTGGAGGACATCATGTCATTCTTTAGTTTAGTTTAGTTTAGTTAAGAATGACGTAATTATAGAAGAGATACCAACCAACCAAAAGACCAGACCAGACCACACATTATTGCACGCACGCATCTACAATAGCTGGGTTGACGAGTTGAGAAGGAAATGAATAAGTAAGCAATGTCAAATATGTATACGTGAATTCAATAAGTGCACGTTTTGTTGTCTCCTTATTATTAGAGATGGGAAATAGAATAAGTAAAATAAAGTAAGGGACATTATGCATGTCAAATAAAAGGAGAGGAGAAATAAATAAGGAAATGGATTGATATTATTGAAGAGAAAGCTGAACAATGGATTATCTGCATGAAGGAATTATCATGATAATAGAGCCAAGTAGCAATAAAACATGCACGGAACAATATTGTGCTCTCTTTCTCCCATCAACCCTCCTCCCTTCACCACCACCACCACCACCACCAGTCCTTTCTCTCTCTCTCTCTCTTTTTTTGGTGAAATTACTCTGGATGGACTTTTCACCAATTTCGTCCATCCACATAACATTTGACAATAATAATAATAATAATAATAATAGTTCTTGTTGTGCAAAGAACTGGATTGCATGCATTGTATTGGATGAGTGAATTCATCATCTATTTTGCTTGTTGGATGCAATTTCTCCTTTCCAATATTTTGTCCAATATCCGACCAGACCAAAAACCGAACCACTCAAGCAAGCGGGGTTTCCTTCTTTCTCATCCATTCTCTGTACTGTGTAGGGAACCTATTTGATTTCATCCCATCACAAATAAATAAATATACATACAAAGTTTGTGTATGCATTTGTTGTGAAGCGAAATAATAATGTCCTCGGGAACCAATTCTCCTCCTTTTGACTTGCTTTTGCTTCCTTGCTTGACTGACAGTCATTTCCGAATTTCCGAAACAGATTTGTTATACAAGCTCCCATCCCATCCTTACTGCTTCCTCACGACATGAATGTCCAATTACACTCTTTTTAGAGCGAAATCTACTTATTTTGCTTCTCATCATCATCATCATCATCTCACATCACAATCCAATCCAATCCAAAATCCACATTCCGAATTCGTGCCCAAATCTAACCAGCCCTGTCTCAGATTCTATTTAAAGCTGCAAATTAATTGAATTTATAGCCCAATTTATTTATGCACCAAGAAAAAAAACTGCGAACAACACGGAAGTATAAGTAAGGATGTGTGCAGTTCTTCTTATATGTCGTTTGTTGTCTAAATAATAAAAACGTAGCTGCAAATGGGAGATTTTATTAGTCGTGCCTTCATTAGTTACACTGATTGCTGTTGATGTGACAGAAGGAGGAGGAAAGAAAGTCGTCGACTTGGCAAAATAAATCAGAACTGATTAAACGCTCTTCTGACGTGACAGCAGGCAGCCAAAAGTTGGCTTTGGTTGGTGATGGTGGTGGTGGTGGTAAATTGCAACAGTAAATAAAAGTAAATGAGTAGAGTAGTACTCGTATAATCATGATACTTATCATCGACATTTTAAGATGGGAATGAATTATACGCTAATAATAATTTGCTCACTGTTAAAGAAAGACTAAGACAGCTCGACTCGACTCTCGACTGAAATTAAATGATGTTGTTTCACGATTTGTAAAATAGAGAGAGAGAGAGAATGGAATGAGATCATGATTCATTCTTTTCTTAAACAAACAAACCACATTTCATTTCAAAAATTGATGCCACACCACCACAATCATGATATTATCTGTGTTACATGTATTTGCTAAGCGGTGGGTGATCAATTGGACAACGGCAGCCGGTAAATCACCTCATTTTTAATAAAAGAGAGATCATCCACTCTCATGAAGTCGTGCATATGGAAGATGAGATGAAAGAGAGATAGGTCGTATTTAATACACATGCTGATCTCACCACAGAATAACTGCTGCTGTTAATTGAGTGAAGACTTGGCCAAGATGTTCACTCACTCACGCATTTCAAAAAAGAATAATAACATAACTTTTTGTGGCAATAATGTGTGTGCAAAGTCAAGATGTCGAGTTTTTCTTCTTTTTTAAAAAAAGTGCAGGGAGGGAGGGTTGATTTTTACGGGGAAAAGATAAATTGATGTTGAAAAGCCTAAGTGGAGCCAAAAAAGAAAGAAGAAGAAGTGAGCCAACGCCAAACCAAACCAAACCACCAAGAAGTCAGGGATTCAGGCATTGGTGTGACATGAGCCAATGAATACATATCGAAGAAAATTAGGAGGCAGACCCAATAATAAGCAAGCAGGCAAAGTAACAACCATGGTGGTATGTGGTCGTCGTTTTCTTCTTCTTAGTTAACCGGAGAACAGGGTGGTCCTGCCCATCATCACGGCTTTACTTACAACTAGGATTGCATGGCATCCAATCCACCATGACATGCTTCCTTCCTTTTCCTTCGGGCTTCAGTCCAGAAGAAGATGAAGAACATTTCTTGCAACAAATCTTAAGTTTTGAGCCACATAGATACATGGATAGTTGGGGGCACGAGGATTGAGTGAGATGAGATGAGATGTGGCGAAGAAGAGCAGGAGGAAACAAACCTTTCATTAAAATTAAAGTATGGTATTTTACAACCAAAATTCATCCGTCGTCATCTGCACTAAATTCTGGTCTGTTCTACCTATGAAATGAACCCGAAAGACCAAAAGCCAGCAATAATTCATGAGACGAGAGAGGCACGGCTCAATGGAGACTTGTAAGTAATTGTGGTTTTGGTGTACACCGTTGTAAATTCATCAGGAATATTAAGAGAATTCTGCGAAGCAAATTGAAGATGTTCTGTACTAACTCGTGTTAATTAATGAAAAGGATAGATGAATAACCAAGAAGTAGCAAATATGATGTTTTGACGCGGATGTGGCTGTCAATCTAAGACAATCATATATAGCTGTATCGCTCTGTAATTAATTGGTGAAATGCTTCCCTCCTAATTAACAGGCGTTGGAAATTATGTAAATTTTGGCACAGCTGCGTAAGGCTCATTCCTGTGGTGGGGATGCGTGGTGTGGTGCCAACTGCCAACAAGTCAAGTTGAAATGAAATGCAATCTAATAATGAAATTGTAGCAGCATTCTTAATTCAAAGCAAAGCAAAGCAAGCTTTTATGGACTTTCTTTCCATCAGATTCCTTCCAGTGTTCCAGTCTGGATTAAGAGTAATAAAAAAGTATAGTGAAACGTTTTATATTTACACTTTTAAAGTTGCAACCAATTTAGACTCACTCAAAGGTAGTTGTTACATTGTTATTCACTTTGTTAATGACTCTGTTTCCTACGAGGTAGGCCTGCAATTAAGTCTTACCCGCAATGCGATGTAAAGTACATTTATTACAAACAAGGCAAGGTAAAGGTAAAGGGTGCATTATAACAACACAACATTGACAAAAACTAAAGCATCGTCGTCGTTCCACTCCACAGATTGCATACACACGGAATTAAGTATTTCCTCCGCATTTCCTTCCCAACATACATAATGGTATACAATTATCGGCTGAGAAACCAAAAAGCGCAGTCATGAAATTGTAATAATTGACTCCTATTCAAAGAAAATAGTCGCATAAAAGTAACGTAAGTAAGTAAAGTAATTTTATTTACGGGATGCATGCACACGATATTACAATAATTTAAGAGAGAAAATAATCCTCTTATTTGATAGTTTTATTAGATTTCTTTCAAGATAGTAAATAGCCCATGTTGTCGGAGATCGTGATATATCACACACGGTAAATTTTTCACGGCAAAAAGAACGAAATAATAATAGACTATGAAAATGAAATTTAGTCATTTATTTTAGCCTTTTTATCTATGCATACAAGAAATAAGATAATATGAAACAAAGGCGATATTTTAGTCACCATAAATAAAACCAGCGGCATGATATAGACATTTGAGTAAGAATGTTAGTTTTTGGATTGGTGACAACACCGTGTCAATTTTATATTCATGTTAAATTGAGGCTTCTATACGAAGGTTTGTTTAGTCGGAAGTAAGTAAGCAGTCTATCTATGCAGTATGATATTATTTGATCGAAAAGTGATGATGAAATGCGCCTTGACATTTATTAATGACGCCTTCAATTTCCAACTCTACTGCAATTTTTTACACACTATCACGTTTCTTATCTGAATTTTTAAAACTTAATCAAAATGGAAATCCAACTTATCCAAGTGTTTATAGGATAATAGAGGTATATCCATCCAATTTTAGATTAAGATTTAAAAATAAATAATATTCTTGTCTTAAGCAACTCAATCCTCCCTGTACACTAAATAAGTGCTCAATTGCGTAACCAATATAATAAAATAATACCACAACTTATTATGTCGACTACCATAGGATTGAGATGGATGAATAAAAGCGACATATTTTCGATCATCCCGTATTATCCCTTTAGAATTTAAACTACGTCGACGCTCATCCAGAGACAAGAGTATCAACTATCTCTGTAAGTGATCATCATCAATATCAACATGATCATGATGATCGTCGTCGTCGTCATCATCATCTATTCGTATCAGGAGGAAATCACCAAGCAAGCAATCAAACAACAAACAAGAGTCATCATCAGCATAGCATTATAATATAATACTTTCATTCCTCGTCGTCTTAATTCTTGTCCAATCCATCCATCCATCCATCCATAATCTCATCTTGATATCATCACCAACAAACCAACCAACCAAACACAACTGCTTACAGAATTATTATATAACTAACTTAACTATATTACATTACATTACATAGTTGTAATGTTTCTATTCAATTACCATCAAAGAATCAATAATAATAATAACAACAACAATACAAGCCAACATAATGAACTGGCTGACAAGTCGACAACACTAACCACTAAATTCACTTGTTAGCAGATAAGTAGGTATGTATAGAAATATAAGAGATTCTTTATGAGTGGTATACTTGTCATCGTGCTTAATCTCATCTCAAGTCATTCCTCCAATACAATATCTAAGTATGAAGGAATGAAGGGTCCTTCTCTTATCCACATCACATCTTCTCAACCAGAAATAAACAGGGGTCATCATATCATCATTGTATTGTATATTGTGCCTTGTTCTTTTTCTTCTTCTCTTTATTATTTCGTAATAAGTTCATCATCAATCTCTATCGATTTCTTTTTTCCTTTCTTCGTCTTTTGAGAGCCTTCTTGATTTTTTAAGGCTGTGTTTTGGGTGGGTATCCTTGGTTTACACACTTTTGTGTTATGTTATGTTGTGGTATGTATGGTTATAGTTCTTTCTTTCATTTTTTGCCTTGTTTACAGAAATTCTCCACATTTTTTGGTCTTTTTCTACAATATACTTGCTTACTTACACCTTTTATTTAGCAGGAAAAGAAGAAGAGGAGGAGGAGGATGATTTGATGAGAATTCAATTAGTTTGTTTGTTTATGGGTTAAAATTGTCAGTTTTTTGAAAGGAGAGAGATTCCCATCCTCTCCTTCCTCCCATTTTATCGTTTCCAGAAGGTTGTGCACATTAAAAATGAATAAATCCAATCCACCCATCTTTGTGAAGGATGGATGGATATCTGTCCATCTCGCACACTAATCACGCTACCAGAGAGAGAGAGAGAGAGAGAGAGAGAGAGAGAGAGAGAGAGAGAGATGCCATTATAGGATTAGACTTACAACAATGAGAGGTTCACAATGGGGCTCAATTGAATAATAATAATAAGAGGAGGTAGGTAAAGGTACGTACCCTTCAAAATTAAAGAGGTTATTCCTGTGAAGGGTTATGTACGCAGGGAACCACCACACTGGCCTCTCTGGACTGGATGGATGTGTGGAAGAAGGACATAATGAGCAAGGTAAAAAGATAACAGTTTTATTTTATTTATTTATTTTACCAACAACACGGATGGAAATACACACGGGTTCTTCTCATTTATTGGATTTTCAACAGAGTAATTTATCACAGAAAAAGAGAGGCAGAAGAAGAGGAGTAGTAAAGTAAATGGAAAAGAAACAAAGTAAAAAGTAAAGGAGGCTGAGAGCTCCCGTAATTTGGGGGACAGACAGATACAGATTGTTGTAGTTTAAAAATGTGTACGAGTTATTTATTTAGGAATGTCTGTCCAACAACATCTCAGTTTGGTTTGGTTGGTCATAGGGCAAGAAGGGATGACGACACATCACTATTTATCTATTTGGTGGTATGTACTTATCTAAAAGGTGGTACACACAACAGGCTTAAATACAATTAGTTGCACCAAACAAAACCAAGTAGTTCTTGTCATTGTTATGTGTATCTATCGGATTATTAGTTACACAACCCACAGAAACATATGTTGAGCAGGCTGAAAACATGTTTTATATGGGAACACATTTTTCTTTTACGAGGGCGTATTTCACTCTTTTTATATATTTTTAGTTGTCGTCGTCTTAAAATAGAACCCGTCATCTCATTGCTTTTGTGTCATGCGAGAAATTGGTCCTCTTACTTTATGTTTCCTTAATTCCTTCAAATTCTCAATTAGTTGCTCGTTAGTTTGTTGAGAGAGCAACAGGGCTATGGCTGTCAGCTATTGTAAAGCATGTGGACTATTTACAACTCTTTCTTGTTCAAATAATCGTCCCGTTTTTTGAAAGGAGAAGAAGAAGAGCAAATTATAGGAAATAAAATGTGTCCCAAACCCGCACTTATCATCATCATCATCATCCAATCTCTGTGTACTTACTTTTCTGCTGGTGGTCTTATCCAATGGTGGTGCATGGTGGTGACCATTATGCAAGTTACTGTACAGCAACAGCACTTAACAGTTAGCCATGATGAACTCTGCAGGGGAGAAGGTCCACACAGCCTCCCACACGTCAAGAAGACAAAAGAAGAAGACGTTGCTATATTATAGTAATAATAATAATAATAATAAGAATATAAGTAACAAGCCTAGTTTAGTTTCATGCAATAAATGGGATGACATGACACTGTAATGATACGCCTGGGAAAACAATGCGACTTTTAAGTAACTATTGATATTTAGCTTTCTTTCTTTTAAGAATACATGAAGGACTACTAAATAAATAACTTTAGTTGTAGTACTTTTACACAGAGACGTATGAATTGTCTCACCAGAAGACCACCAGTTTTCTTGGTGGTGGTGGAAGTGGTGGGGCTAAAAGAAGTCATAACAATGATGCGATCCATCCATCCATCCAGGTTTGATGATTGTCCTAGTTTATGTATGCTTAAGCAAGCAAAGCAAAGCAGCAGCAGTAGATGTGAAATTTGATAGCTTACTTCATTTGCCTTATTCCTTTTCCTTTGTCTGCCGACGACGACGACGACGACGACGTTCTTGTTGTTCTAATGTCCTTCTAATTTTGTAGAGTGGATTCATTGAAGATCTTCATCTACTTTTATTTAAATGTCCTCTCTCTCTCTCTCCCCTTTATTCCGATGCAAAAGACCGACTCGTTAAAATTTTTAAATGAGTTGTTCGTCTTACCTGTCACGGCTAAAATGAGGCTCTTAGTCAACTCTGAATGACGAACATAAATCGTTACATGCAACCACGGTAGTCTGTGCAGCTGTCAACTTGCGACCAAGTCACTCAATCATCATCATCAACAACGGCAGCATCAGAATGAATCTCATCTCTCGCTTCAAAGTAAAACATCTCGCCTTTTGTCTCAAGAAACCCTTTCTTCTCGTAATAATAATAATTGATAAGTAGATTATGGATGAAAAAGGTGAGTGAGGTGAGTACTGAGTAAGGTAGTCGTGGTGGTGTGGTTGGCAGGAATTAAACGCTTCAATTATTAGAAATAAGGTGCTCTTCTTCTTAACGTTTCTTTTCTTTCTATCTTTCTCTTAATTTACCCCTTTGGAACGGTTTTTGTTCCTATATAACTCATCATTTTCAATAACTAAAGAAGAAGTCAACAATATAGTAAAATATTCATTCTTTCTTTCAAGGTGATCTAATCCGATCCAACCCACTCCAATATTATGCATGTATGCGATGCGTGTGACTATTATGAAGCGTAATTGTCATAATTACAAATAATTACATCGAGTTGAACAGGTTTCTTGTTTCTGTTGCTATTTTATTATTTATTATGTTTAAGTCTTGGTTGGATTGGATGGATACATACACATTTTCAACTATGCTCACACATAATATTCACAATTCACGTATTATTACACATTACATTACACACAACATCTTGTAATGTAACTGTCTATCCTGCCTGACCAACTGAATTATGATGGATGGATGGACGGCTTGTTTGCAATTAGATATACAAAATAGCTCTCCAATTCACTAATTCTGTAGTGTAGTTGGCGAAATAAAGCCGGAGTGGGCAGGCCTCATATTCAATAAACACAATTCCATCAATTTAATAAGTGATTCCTTTACTATTATTCTTTTGTATCCAATTCCAATGGGCTAATTTTTTTGAGCTATAAGTACAATTTTGATCATCATAATTACTTGTTATTGTAAATTAAGCATTTAACCATGATTCCTTTTTTCCGAAAATCAATTTATCTGGCTGCTGTCCACATTGAGAAGTCAAATTAGTACGCATACCTGCTAAACAAGACATTCCCATGTAAATTGAATTGATGTATGCATGCGCGTGTAACAACATACATTTCTCAACAAGCATGCACATGATACTCATGTTATCGTGACGATGAAATGTGTCATTTACTATTATTGATTGTGCAACCATATTACAGTGCGTATGTATACCTTATCGTAGTTAGTAAAGTGACCAAACCAAAAACCACGAAGTATTATATCGGATGGGAAAGGACACCACCAGACCAGTAATAATAATAATATGCAGCAGATTTCATTTCATGCTGATCATCTCATCAAGAGAATGACAGTGATATCACGAAACACATTAACGAAATGGTTTAAAAATAATTTCCTGTCTCTTCAACCAATGATTTGCTGCCCTTTGACTTGTTTTTCAATTACTCTCGATCCTCGTAGTAGTGGACAACGCTATATAGTTGAAAACTTACTTACAATTAGTTTCACCAGAGAACAGACCACTAATACTACCACTGCTACTTTTCTCCTTGCTTTGACTGCATGCATGTCATGTTTTGACAATTCCATTCCATAATGCAATCATTGGCTACATCCATCTATCCATCCACTCAAATAATAAAGCATGTGGCGTGTTTCTCGCAATTCTATAATATAATAACACAAGAATAATGCGATCTTTTCAACTATTATTCGTAAAATACTAATCATTCTTCCTTGGCAGATGATGGTGATACACCTTCACGAACAACAGAACAATGCATCCGTTATTTTTTTAGCATAATATCCAATCCGAATTTTCTAAAAAAAAACGATATATTTTTTTTTAAAAAGAAGATATTTCTTCATTTTTGCTTAGTTTTTTTTGCCTGGAATTTGGTTTGGTGTGGTCGTGTGGTCCATTTCAAAGCAAAACCTAATTATAGCTCTGTCTCGTTTCCTTCTAACTAAGTAGGAGGCAAATAGATACACATAGATACAAAAACAAAAGTAATTTATGAAGGGTCGAAGAGTAGAAAGTTGGCCCTTCTGTGTTCTGGTTGGTAATAATTTGAGTTTTATTTTAGTTCAGTAGCCGTAAGGGGAGGATTGATATCTGTGAATTTATTGAGGAGGTTGGTAGGATCATGAAAAAGAGAGTTTGTATAAAGTAAGTAAGTAAAGTAATGATGATGATGACGATACTGTATAGAAATGGATTACTTAATTTAGATTTGGCGTGGGATTGTCGATTATTTATTAAAGGATGCACAATGCATGGATGGAAATAATGGAAACATAATAATTTATCAGGCATCGCAGGTAACTAAGTAAGTAAGTGGGAGTGTAGGTCTTACTTAATAGATGATGATGATGATTTGATCTTTTATCCATTTATTTAGTTTCCTATTTACTTAGAATAATCCCACCTAGAAGTAAAATAGAGTGGAGTGGATGTGGAACTATAAATACGTGTCAATAATCGAGATAAAGATACAATACAATATGTAAGAACTGGAAACAATGAAGCTTGTACCTTATAGTGAATGTGGTGGTGGTTTGGTTGGTGGCCACCTGTTTTTTGTATCCAATCCAGTTGAACAGATCTGAAGATAATTCACGCCTTTTGTGATAGACTTCATTTAGGTGTGTACTCGTATGTGTGTGGGCAATCATTGACGGAAGGAAACAAACACACCTTTTGGTTGGATTGGATTAAGGTGGACTTTAATAATAGTCGCTTTATAGTCGTCGTCGTATTTAGTCGTCCACATTCCTAAAATGTCCAATTCTCATCATCATAACATTAATGTCGTTTCTTTTTACTATGCTTATCCAAAATTAAGGATAACAACATAACAACAAAAAATTTAGAGTGGAAGGAATGTCCATCGCGTTAAAAAGCAAGCTTGTTTGGTTGATTGGTCATACTGGATTTGTTGATTCTTTGATCTGATCTGATCTAATGGAATAAGGAGGCAGAGTAATTAGGGAATTGAGAAGATATCTCGATCTCTCATATGAATCTTCTTCTTTAATATCTTGTTGTATTGCATAATAGTTGACTTTGACTTTGAGACTCACTCCCATCATTATCCAAGGGTGTAAACCTGGTAGAGTGGACAAATAATAGCTCAATTTGGGTGGTCCTTAAAATGAGCTACTAAAATTCAGAGATGGTTTTCTTAGGCGTAGGACGAAATAAAATAATGACGACGACTACACAATTTAATAGGTGGATTTTGAATGCATGTGTGTGTGTGTGTAATTTTATGCTGGTTGGTTTAAACATGATGAAGATGATGATCACATACATTGAGTCGAAATTAAGAGTGCTAGCTATCCCACATTATACCAACCACCAGGGATGTGATAGTCATAACACTTTATCATTTATGATAATGACACCGCCTGTGTAATGTGTGTATCCATACTTACTTGCGAATGAAGACCTCAACAAAGAAAAGAACAGTGTATTTACAGAGTGAATTTCAAGTCTTTTTATTATTACAAAAAGATGATGGTGGAAGTATACATATAAATATTATTTTTTGAATTTTCTTTTTATTCGTGTAATATTTCATTTCTTGGACCCTCCCGCAAAGAAATTGAGGAATGGATTCGCTTTTTACGAGCGCAAGTTAGATTGCTTGCACATGATGGTGTTGTGTAGCCCACGTACAGTACAAGTCCGGCATATAGTGATCAATTAATGTGCCCAATAAAAAGTTTGTGATTGCACGAAAGGTATTTAAGAAAATTACAGGTCACCTTATCAACCAACAACCCTCCGGTGGTGGTTTGGTTTGGTTTGGTTTGGTTGGTGGCATTGGCTTGAGAGAAAGTCCGCATGAAAAGCATGCAATACATATGAAATAAAGGAGCGTTAAACGAGAAGTAATAATGTTGCTTAAATGTTCAACTACTCGGATTAGGATTATTATTATTATTATTAAATTGAGGATTGGTTACGTTACGTTATATGTTGTTGCATGGATGGATGGATGGATAATATACTTTTTTGAGCAATCTTCAAGTGCTGTTCACACGCACGCAGTTAAGTAAGAGAGAGAGAGAGAGAGAGAGAACAGTTTTTTAGCATCTCGTTTAATCAAATCAACTCCTGCATGTGCTATTATACATTATTACATTATTATAACAGAATGGAAAAAGGAAATTACATGGGTGGTGTGGTGAGTGTGTGTGTGGTGCTGGTTGTTACAGGAGCAGCAGCTGCCATATTTAGTCCTTAATTTCCTCAAATTTGCTAAGTGAGACTGTTTTTTTGGAGGTAATTACTTTATTGAAAGAAGGAGGTGGTTCATTTTGTTCTGTTCTGTTTTTTTGGGGTGAACTTGAGATTTCTGGAGTAAAAGTAAGATGGAATGGAATGAGTAGTTTAGTCTTTCATGTCAAAAATAGTTTTGTTTAGTGAGACCAGACACGATAAGAAGGATTTGGTTGGTTGGTTGGTGTTTGTAGCAAAATGCATTACTATGTTCAGCGTTGTCGATAATATGTCAATTTCCGATACTTCTCTCTCTCTCTCGATCCGCCCTTCCCTTCTGCTTCGCATTTCGTTTTCATTCTTTTTTAAGGAAAAATCAAGTATCTAAAACTTGCAGATTCCAGGATAACTATTTATGCAACAAACATGTTTGTGTGGTGAATTAAGTGGTTCGCATGACAGCCAAGACCTCACCTCACCTCATCACGGCGAGCAAAGTATAATACAAACCCACCTTGATTTCTTACCTGGAGGCAAAACTATTTTATTCTCGGATATTCATTCCTATTCCTACCTCCCTCTCAAAATAATAATGATATGCAGTGAAGAAAACAAGTAACCACCACCACCACCACCACTCATGTCAAGTGTGTGTGCCAAAAAGCATATAATAATTAACAAATGTGTGTAATGGCTGCCAAACCAAAGCACAAGGTAATTAGCATGCATGCAATCAGAATCGAATTACGATAAGCAAGCACTTCAGCACTACTTGCTTGGCCGTCAAGTCGAATCAAATACCGGCACACACAACATAACACATGTCACTAACTAACTAGCCAAACCAACCAACTCCTGGTCGTTGTTATCATTTGCAATGCCAAACCCTATCGATTACCATGGATCACGCTGCCCTTGGGGGAGGTTTTGTTCATGCATGAATTTCATTAGCAGTGGAGGAGAGGAATCAGCTCGGGTCGTGGTGTGACCAATGGCACCGAGTGGTGGTGCTGTATTTATTTACAAGATTAAATAAACTAGTCAAGTCAGGGTGGGTGTGTGTGGATGTGTGTTGCTTGTTAAGAGTGTGACTGGACTGAGAGAAAGAAAGAAGCTGTTTTTGGGTGGTGGTGGTGGTATGCTAGCTTGCTTCGGAAACTTTGATAAATGCTCGTAAACTTTCTCCTGGTGGATTTTCTCTCATTTTCGTGAGGAAAAACTATGGCTGATGATGAGGAGGGTTCAAAATGAGGGTTTGCCATGCCATGCCATCCACATACATAGCTCTAGCACAAGGCGTTGCATTATTCAAATCCACCTCATCCGTAAATGAGTCTGGTTGGGTTGGTCTCGATCGAGTGAGAGCAGAGCAAAGCAGATCTATAGTTATACACTACTTCCGCTTCCTTGCGACGACCTAATGATCTCTCTCGTGACGGCGGCGGCGACGATCAGGACGGATTTTGCTTAGACAAATCATTAGAATCTGGTGCGGTGGACAAGCAAAGCACTCGTCGTCGTTCATCGTCATCATCATCTGTTTTGCTGTATGTTTCTATGTATGAATTCATGGCTCCATCCATTCATGACTTGTCGAGACATGCGGAAATCAGGGCTAATTGACTGGACAGACTATTATATTGCATCATTCCTTCCAGATTATAGAGCAAAGCAAAACGGCATCAAGATTTAAAAACTGAAGAAGAAGAAGAAGAAGAAGGCTAACAAAACCATAGACGTTGAGGCCACCTCTCCTGAATCAGCTACAGCATTCCAGCCCTTTTGTTAAATTGTCCTTACCACCACCAAATCCCCCTTCAACTTGAACTTCTCTTTCAGTTTCAAATAATATTGTCCGTCCGTGAGCATGTACATACATACAATATGCCATGCAGAGAAAGATGAACTAACTTCATCTCATCTCTGTAGAATCTGTACTGTACTAACCCAACCCTTCATTTGCCAAACTTGCACACAAGTTGAGAAAATTGTGTGATAATTGTCTCGCATATTTTAGTGACTTTATCTCCTCATCTCATCCTTAGAGCAGAGACCACACCAAACCACAGCGGTTTTGTATAGCATCATGTTTACAAGGGTAATAATAATACTAGTACTGCAAAAAATGAAGATTATATTTTTATGCATGCCTTGAAGAAATACGACGGCAAGAAGGGTTGCTTAAATTATTGGATTATCCATCTTTAACAGAAAGATTTCCGTGAGGGCTTCGTTCTTGGTTTGAGAATGAGGTTGTAGGTTATATGCTGTGGCTGTGGCTTAATAAAATTAAAAGTACCGACCGACAGACAGGACTGCTGCCTGAAAGCGGTTCGTGCATCTTTCTTATAGTTTCTTGGTTGTTAATCAGCCCTTTTTTTTACAGGGAAGAGAGTGAAACCAAACCACCACGACAAGAAAATATGATTATCATAAAGAATGAAATTGAAGTATTAACATCACGGAGAGCGACTTCCTCTGGAGAACCACCCAGCAGTAAGGTAAGTAGTAGCAGCTGTGGTAGCTACCAAAAATTCTATAGAGCTATGTTTTATGCATTTATCTCGCATAACCCCAAAAGAATAGAATTACCATTGTTTCTTTTTTTTGTGTGAAAATATGCTTGAAAAGTACTTATCCTTTGTTGAATAATAAATGCATAATTAATTATTATATATATTTTTCCTATACATAAATTTTCATTGATGCTACCCACCATTTTTCGCTAGATTTTAGATGGTTAAAAAAATCGGAATTAGATTTGAAATTTTTTAAAGAAAATGGAAACCGGCTTAGTTGGTGGTGGTGGGATTTGATTGGACTTCCACGCTTATTGTATTATTATCATTATTCGTGCTACCTTCCTTCATTCCAGTCTAGTCTAGTACCTACTAAAAACTACTTACTTTTTTATTCGCATAATATAAAATACATACATACTTGAATTGTTGGTTGTTGTTGAAGTTGGGAGGGCCTGAAAAACAAGCGGCAACTGTTTGTTGAACTCACCGACAATAAATTAGCCGGTCATGTCTTTCTTCTACATTTTGACTACATTTCAATCACCTTGATTTGTATTTTGGAGCACCAGTTTTATATTACGTGTTCAGTTCTTCACCGACGACTACGACGAAGGAGAATCTTGAAACTTGAGAAGCAAGATTATTAAATGTGGGTTCATTTCATTCCATGTTCCAGAAAATGAGGATATGTATCATCAGATAATCAAAAGGATGCTTAAATTCATTCTCTTGACCAGACCACAATATAATGTACATATATACACATTCTTGAACGCAATTTGTGTTGTGCAGGTACGTAAACCATAATATAACCACTTGATTGGATTTAGTACATCACGACAGAAATTATGAGAAATTCTTTCAACAACAACCCACCCAAGATCAAATTATACACAGTATTCGACAAAAAACGTAATTTGATACAGAATAGGACAACAGCAAAATCGATAATAATTTAGTTTACTAAATAAATAAATCACTTTTTTTTTGTATTCCTTATTTATTTTTGTATAAAATGTCCTCTCTTTTTCTTTATGGTTTGATTTGAGTCCTTTTTGTTAATTGTTTTGTGGGTTTTTGTGTGGGACATTGTTTTGTTGTCATTCTTATTCCACATCCTCCAGAAGAACGCGGACCTTGTAAATAATAATGATAACAATAATAATAATGTGGTGAAAGGGGAGGACGTGGTTGAAAGTGAGATGATGAACTTGACTCAATAAAGAACGGGAAGAGACAAAAACGGTTCACTTTTTTAAAATTTGTGTTTGTGGGACTCATTTACTTTTCTTTATTTCTTAAACCATAAAGTTCCTTTCTTCTTTCTTTCCTTGCGTGCGACATTTGTTACGAGAATCTGTCACCACCTGGGGTTTAGGTCGGCGTATAAGGAAGGACGATGAGGAAACCTTATCCGCTTTTTTGACTGCTTTTGATTTATTTCAAAAAGTACAAGTCTCATGTCCAGGATTATTGTCCGTGTTTGTACATGTATACATTTATATACGGATACCAACTAAACCACATTTTAGACTACTTTGCTTTGCTAATCTCAAGTGCAGTTTGAATTTGAATTTGAAGCGAACAAAATATTCTCCTTTATTACCATTCTATCAAAGTGGTCTTGATTAAGGGGTAAGGGATCAAAATTCATTACAGGTTAATTTATTAGGACGATTAAAAAGTGAAGGAATCTTTAAACGTGGCATTATTAACTATGTATGCACCAACCGGAATGGCCGATAGCAATGCAAGATATACGATACACACACCATCATAATAATAATCACTCCAATTTATTTATACGTCTTTTCTTACTAAAGAATGCAATGCATGCACTCGTGGTCTGGTCGTCGTGGATGATAAGTCATCATTCATTCATTTTTGGCATCCACATTTTTTAATATAAAAATAAACTGTTTATTCTGTACAGAGTTAATTATCGTGGAATAAATAAGTTTTTTGTCATAAATTTCGTAGGGTAAAATTGGATGAACTTAAAAAATCATGCAATTAACAAACTATGTAGTCTGAATAATATTTGGTTGGTGTTTTGAATCACACTCGCTCAATTCAATCCAATCTGTAGTGGTGGTGGTGGTGGTGGAGATTAACCCTTTTCTGGCTCGATTGCTGCACCGTCATCCATTCCAGAATTCATGCTAAAGGAAGGAATAGAAATCTTCCCATGCATGCAGTTTCCTGATTCCGACCACACCAAGCCAAACTACAGTGATGTTGATAACAACAAGCAAGAAATCTCCCCTATCCAAATACCGAATAAAGTTTCTCCAATCCATCCAATCCAATCTGAAAGTGTGGAGAAAATCAAAATGCTGAACAACTTCCATTCCAACGGGGAGAAAATTTGGATGGAGCCAAACCAAGGAAAGTTAAGCTAACACTTTATTGACATTTGACATACAAAGTTTTGCTCCTCTCTTAAGCCGCCTTGAATTTCATTCCGTTGTTGGTGTTGTTGGTTGGTGGGGAAAGTTTCGTTTTGCAGTCTCATCACATCTCATCCCATCCGGTGTGATGACATCCCACATTAAGCCAATACCACCACCACAATCACTACCAAGAATTGCATTCCTTTTTCTTATCATGCACTACCACATTTTTTGTTTTTCGCGTATACAAATCTACCGAATTTTGGTTTTTCGCGAATCCTCTCACAACACCCGGTTCATTCGCTGGAGTGCATGGATGGTTAAGTTTTTTTGCAAAGAGGAGAATAATTTGGAATAAGCCAAGTTAAGCGTTAATGACACCATAAATTGGAAACCGGGCACAGCTGGGTCATATAGTGTTAAACGATGAGCGACACGATAAATGCGGAGTTTCGAATTGATTGTGGACGAAACTGCACATACAGACAGGGTTCAATCTGCATGCTAATTACCTTATTCTCTTCTGTTCTACTTGGTCACCACCATTTATTTTGGTATAGCGAACAACCCTTTCAATTTAGTGGTGTGGTGTGGTGTGGATGTTGGTGGGAGACGTATATTATATGTGCCTAAAATATTTTAGTTTGGATGGGGAAGAATAAATGCTCCTGCACATATTCATTTGTCTCCAATTTTGTTATTCTGAACTTACTTGCATAAAAGCAGAGTCTGCTTTACTTATTTAACGTATTTAACTTGTCTTCTCTTCATTTGTTTTGCTTTGTTGGGTCAGAGTGCAGTGCAGTCACAAAGTTTTATGCATTTAGCTCTGCTTTGGTTTGCATGATCACAAAATAAACTGCAAATGTCATGACGGGAGGGAAACCTCCCTTAATTTCCATTCTTCTTCTCTCTTTCTCTGAGAGAGAAAAGGGGTGGTTTGGTATGCATATGATGTGGTTGTGTGGTGCATGTGGAAAGTTTAAATTGCCTAGGAATATTATCATTGTGTGAATAAGTAATCAGCAACCACGTTGATTAAATCAAGACATAAAATAATGCAAATTTGAGAATTGTTTAAAAGACCAGGCCAGTACTGGCACCCAATTCACTTTAATGGGTTAATTTTCACCAAAATTCTTATACAAAAGTTTGTCAACGTTTTAAAAATGTGAAAAATTATGTGGCATTTTGTGGCAAATTAAAGGACAAACTAAACTTTTGTACTATAAAAGAGAGAAATATATGGAAACAAGGCGGAGGTAATGGGATTGCTAACTGCTGGATAAATGGGATTGCATGAAGTCTCCTCTTTCAGGGATGGATGGATGGATGGAGGGTACTTATACATACTTACTTACTTAACCAACAACTAAGCTAACCCAGCCCTTTTTTTCTTGGTACAAACCAACGAGTAATGCGTGTTTATTTAATAATAATTGAGTTAGATTATTACGGCTTAGTCCAAGGGCTTGAATTGAATGGACACAAAAGCCGTGTAACTGTGATCTCGGATCAAGACTTGGTACATAAAGGGAGACAATGGGTCATAAGGATCAAAATCACAATAAGTAGGTCCCAACTGCCAACTTTGCTGTATTCATGTGTATGTGCCCTATGTGCTCCCTTATTGAATTTTGGTAACTGAAACCATGTTAAGCAAAGCAAATGCAATTGATCTCCAGTTTCGTGTAGTTCAGTTCAGAGGACAAATACGCAAGCAAACATGACAGATGCTCTTCTATACATACATAAACTTATCCATGTCATATTTTCACCAACATCCACTCCACCTCAACTCGTTCTTCAACCAATATTTTTCTAAACTATGATAAAATCAATTGTATATGAGTGAATGAATCAATAAAAATACAGTAATTGCATTATTAGTTTTTTTTAATGAGGAGAAACTGTTGAGTAATAATGACATATTATTGAATAAACTGGATTTATGAAGAATTTATTATTTTCATACAGAAAACTAAAGAATTTTGGAAAATGTGAGAAAAACTTTCAATTTTTTTAACCGTGTTATTAGTCACACTCGTCACTTTTCACCTCACACAAATCAAGAAACTATTTACTTTTTAGTTCTCACGTGAAAAACGACACCAACCAACAAGAAGCCAGAGGAGGACAATGATCATGATGATAATGATACGATGATACGGATACCTCTCTCGGTCGGTGAGTATTCAAAGTAAGTGGCAAACAAAGGTAGACAATTTGCTCAAGTTGGTGATGGAAATTGGATGAACTTGGTTTTCGTCCAAGTCCAACAACCTATTACTTAATCCAGTCCAGTCCAGTCTGAATAATTGGACAAAAAGAAAAGATTCTCCTTTTTAAGTAAGTATAAAGTAAAACATTGTTTACATCGTCTCTTCTTTTCTTCTTTTGCTTGATGAATATTATTATTATTATTGTTATTATTATTATGGACACAACAAACAGGTATAAGTAAATGGATGGATGGATGGATGACAATTGTTGTGCATCCTCAATTTGGTTAAGACTTAAGAAGAAGAAGAAGAAGAAGCGTTCTTTCTTTGTCCTTCCTATCATCATCATAATATGAAGCAATAACCCAACCAACCTGTCAAAAGAAATGAAGCGATCAACTGCTGTGGTAATGCCATTATGTCAAGACATACATACTTAATGTGCATGCAAGCTGCACATTGTCATCTTGTTGGGAAATCAAAAATCTGTAAAGAAGCCCTGCTGACTGTAAATTGAATTTGTTTGTCCACATTGACAAGGGTGACTAATGGACCAAGTTGAGTTGAGTTTGTTTATGTGTACATATACGTACGTTTTGTTGACCAAATTATTCCTACCTGGATTTGAACGTTAAGTGGGGATCAGGTAACAGGACACGGCGAGAATCCTTAATCCCAATAATATTACAGAGAGATATTACTTATTGTTATTACCGCAGCATTGCGCCTTCCTCCTCCTCCTCCTCCTCCTTCCTTGTGTTGTGTCCTAATAAAACACTGGAGAACAAAAAGGGACCCATATTTCACCCTTGTCTGTCACAGCTATTAAATTAACTGCCGCTGTTTCAGCCTCATCATTTCCGACGACGGAAGATTTGTCCAGTTCTGCTCTCTCTCTTGTTTGTCTCCTTGTCAAATTGCTCATTGGATCGGTAGATGAATACAAAGCGTAATAAATAATATAATAAAATAATACAATAAAAGCTGTTATGTTATGAATGATGAGGAGATGAGGGAGGTGAGGTGTGTGGGCAGGAGATAGCTTATTTTGGGTACAATGAATGCAATGATAAGTCTAAAGAAAAGACTAGTAGAGTGGACTGGACAAAATGATCATAATTCTCGTCACGTGAATTTTAAATAAATGTAAACATCAGAAATTTTAGGAGTGAAGCACGTTTATACTAATTGTCAATTTTTACTCATTTCTCTCAAAGATGAAGTGATCCTTTGTCTTCAAAGCTGGATAGCACAATAATACGTAATGATGACTCAAAAAGTCTCCTAGTAGTCAGCCCTGTCTGCAGTCGCGCGTACGTGAAACCCGACCCGACCTGACCTAGCCAGCATCAGTTAGTTATTACTACAACCGTTCAAATATAATAAGGCAAGAAGCAACCCGGTTAAAATTGATAATTTGTGCTGAATGGTCGGCTTTGTTGTTGACACTCGGTCCAGTCCAGTGATTGTTGAGCCAACTTAATCCAAATCCACAAAGAAGGCGCCGCTCATGTCCTCTTAATAACTCCTCTAGATTATAGAAAAGGGAGCAAGGCAAAGCAGAAATACTTACATAACAAACAATACGCGTGTCTGCCTCCATTTAACAAGAAAAAAAGAAGAGTGGATTATCTGTATTTTACAACGACGAGTAGCAGCGACCCTTTCCTTCCTTCCCTCCTTGGATTTTATATCCTTCCTTATCCTAATCCAACCCCATAAGATGAAGATCAAGAAGAAGACGACACAGACAGGATATTATAAGGACCAATTAACAAATTACAAGAGTACATACACAGCCGCAATCATCAAACGGTGGACAAACACAGGACATGAAAAAGGACATGTTGTTTGTTACTTGAGATCATCAGCAGCAGCAGGGTGACACGGTGTGAAAGAAAGGATGAGACAATAATTGGCTGTCTCATTCGTTCGTGATGATGATGTGACCAGTGGTTGTAGAAGTGATATCTTCTGAAGTGGTTATATAGTAGTCTACTTCTTCTTCTTTATAACTGCATATGGGCAAGGGACATAATCATCATCATCATCAGATCATGATCTCTCTCCTCTTCTTCCCTCTTCAGGATGAAAGGTGATTGATACGCGACTAATCCGCACAAAATGGGAGTGGATTGGATCTCGGATCATTGTAAAGAGAGAAGAAGAAAGATTTTGTGTTTATAGCTGCGAGCTAGGATCATTCGTAGAAGGTTCGTTGTTCGTGATGGGATGAATATTTATTGTGCTGGCTGTGATTGATATTATTCATGAAACCGGAGGAGCGTTGACAAATTGTCCACGAACGAAGAACGAAAGAGTTGGGACTGGGACGATGGGACTCTTCTGCTTTCACGGACGGATGAATAAAGAGCGACTGACTCTGACTGACTGACTGAAATGCGGAATGACAATGTCCGCTACTCTCTCCATCATCATCATCATCATGTTCTGTTCTCTGTTCTTCTTGTTGTGTTGTGTTGCGGATCATATAGAAGATGGCCAATGTCAGCAGGTGAATAACGAGGATGCTATCAAAGGAGGCCGACGCCACTACCCCCCGTTGGAATTTCATAATTATGTGTGCTATCATATTGAAAAAAGTTGTTGCGAGTTGTTGAATCATCCAACAATTCAACCCTTTAGGCAACTATACTATAGAATATTGCATATGCATTGCATTATTGCGTATGTATCGCTTAATTCTCTTTCCACTCCGAAGGCGCTCAGTTTGCCACATCACTTGGCCATAAAAACACTTCATTCACAAAAGAACAAGGGTCATTTCATCTCATGCAAATTCCATCTTTATTTTTCTTTTTAAATTGTAATGTTAGTTAACGTGCCATCTCCTCGTCCAAATATGGCCAGGGGACGACGGGAGAGAGAGAGAGTGCGTGCAAAGTTGGTTGGGATAGGAATTCACTTTCAAATTTGAGATTATTTATTTATTTGCACGACGGAGAGGACGGATGCTGACATGGTTGTCAATTGTTGTCATTCAATTCATCGTCATGTTTTTTGTACGATTTCTTGTTCAAAACGTATACTTTATTTTTTTCGGGTTGAATAGGAATTTTTGACATTTGGCAGAAATCCACATCCGGGGAAAAAAGTAACCCGTAATAATAACCAGAGAAATTTGGGGGAGTCGCATAATCATATAGGAGTAGACATTTGTAGTGGTAGGATGTCTTTTGTAAATGATGAGTTGAATTCGGGGGCTAAATTTTGGTGTTTTTGTGATTCAAGAGGAACAAGAAGAATCTGAACGAGTGACACATCTCGTGATACGTTGACCACAAACGTGACCAAATCTGGTGTCTTTTTCATGGCATGCATGTCACTGTGGGGATTGACATGAACACCGAACCATGACAAAATACCGCCTACTCGATATACTCAATAATGCAATATGCTCACCACAGCTGCACTACTGTGGTGCACTACGGCTTTTATTACATTTTAGCTTCTTCTTTTCCTTCTCCGTTGTTCGCCTGACTTGGTCCGATGCATCGTGTGTCGCTTCGAATTTGGAAGGTCTCTCCAACACAACTCCAAAGTAAAGTAAAGTGGGATCCATCCACTGGGACCTGATGAAACTCCGACACTGAGGTCATTTTCCTTCATCTGCGGCTTTCCGGACTCTCTCTCTATCTCCCTTGTTCATGTCGGTTGGTTTGGTTATTGTAGTCTTCTTCCGTTCTTTTCCACAACCGGCATGACAAGACGGACATACAAACAAACTCAAACCACTCTCATCAATATCTAGGCATCCTTGGGAATACTATAGCAAGAAATTTCATGATGAGATGAGAAACTTACTAAAACAAAAATTTCAAGGTGGAGAAGATATCAACTACGATATCAACGATCTTGTAGGAATTCATTTCCACTGAAGACAATAAGATATGAATTTATGCTATTTGATAGACTCCAAGTTTTGCTCGCCTGGACGGACACCCTCTTCCTCAGAAAAAAAGTGAAGCATAAAATAAAGTGAACCACCATCAACCAACCTGATAGATCAATCACACATTGACAGCTTAATGATAGCCCAAGCAACGGGAACAATGGTGAATGCACTCACCAACCACTAAAGTAAGAAGAAGAGGAAGCGACAACGGGAGCCACCCCCATATTTTATCCCCGTTGTAAATTCCGGTTGACAGACATTTGCATCCGACCAATATAAATATAGTACGAGGAGAACTCAATTTTACTGTACTCCACTTTTTGCACATTTTTTTCTGATGTTGATTGATGACGAAGCCTTGTTGACACTCAGAAAGAAATTTCCTTGCAGTCAGACAGGTTGAAAGTTAAGGTTGTTATATCCATGTAAGTGGTGGTGGTAGTGAGGCGCAGTATAGCAATAAATAAATTTGGCAAAGTAAACCTTCCAGACGACGACGACGCCTGAAGGAATTGGCCTTTCGTCACCTGTCCATTCCAATTTCAATGGCGTCGTTCTACCACTACCACTGCCCACTAAAAATGAATGAATATGCGGGTGTTGAGCCGACACTATCAACCTCTTGTTTTACACAGACAAACTTTCACTCACTGCGGTCACTTTTCTTGTGAGAGTGAGTGTAGCGTTCTTTTTACAGTAAAACATGCAGGTTTGCTATTTTCGTATTTGCAGCCTACATTTTATGCCGCTGTTGCAATGTAAATTATAAATTAGTGGTGGTGGATTTGGATGTTATACAAGGTTCCATAATATCTCTGGAATTCCTCGTATTTGTCTCTTCTTTTTCATTCTCACAACTTCTCCAGAGAAAGGATGAGAGCATTCTTATTAAAAATTGATAAACATCGCATCGCATTCCCACAGCGTGACAAGGATACCACAAAACCAAACCACAATAACTTGCCGACCCTTGCTTCTTAAAGAAGAAGAAGAAATCCAGCAGAATTCTACAGTAAAACAAAAGGTTTGAAATTTTCCAGATTCCAAACCTTGTGTTTCTTGTCATTCTTTATTTTCTTGGCCCAAAACTCGTGTGGCGTGACATATGAAATGTTGTGAAAAATGTTGTGAGGATTTTTTTATCTTCTTGTCTTTTGATAAGATCCTACCTGAGTGTGTATATAACTTTTAAAATTAGTAGATCCTCATCCTCGCACAATGCGCAAGAAAGAAAGCTATTTCAAGTATTTGGTTCGTCTATAACGTTGGCGATGATTGTGTCCAAAAATTCCATTAGAAAATAAAACCCATAATAAATCTTGCCTATTTATTATCGAAATAATAATTTCTCCACGTACATACATACATACACACGATAGATTTAGACAGATGAGTTATTCTACAGACTAAACTGGTTGTATTTGTTCAGAAAAGAAAGAAATGAACTTGTTGGGAATAATCAGAGAGGCAATAATCAAGAGCAGCACATCTAGTTTGAGCATTAAATTGATTCGATGAAGTTTTTATTATCTCCTGCGGTGGTCTGCAGGTCTGGTTATCTAGTTGTGGAGGAGAGAGTAATTGGTCAACTGGACGGATGGATGGACGATGGCTTAAGGGTTCATCTTCTTCTGTTAAGATAGAAGGGCACGGAAGGAGGTAAGGAGGAGGTGAGTGGATTGGATGGATGGATGAGGTACAATTAAGTATGAGAAATTTCTGAGTTGAGAGGGCTTAAGGCCTTATTTAATATATATATATACAGAATACACACACTTTTTGGCCGCACACATATCCCTGAACGAGGAGATGATGATTATTATGATGATGAGAGCACAGAGTCCTGTCCAGCCACTACTTGTAAATATATGTAACATAGTTAGTTTACTTGGTTAGTTAGTTAGCATTCTAGTTAGGTCGTGGTTCTCGGCGCCTAAAACCAACAGAGCTCTACAGGGGGCAGGCGGCAGGGTATCGAGACCGAGAGAGAGAGAGAGAGACCCTTTTCTCACCAAAGTGCATCCATCATATAAACATGCACACGGTGGATTGGATTGAAATGAAACCTAGTTAAAATTACGGCACAAATTAATAATTCCTCCAAGTTGAAGAATTCCGGATCTCCGGTAGCAGATCCAGTCTCGCCTTGATTGGTGTGTATATAATCTTTGTAACACCAAAACCACACACATTTTTATTATTAAAAAGACTTGTTTTTATCATCGTTTTCAGAGACGATTGTAAGAAACACTCCCACGCAGAGAGATACAGATATGAATAATAATAATAATCCAAATTTTTGACATAAAATAAAGAGCGTGGAATTTTTTATCAACTTTAATTCGTTCGTATTTCCCAAGTTTTTCAGAGCCAGATTTTACACCAAGTAGCTTAATTTCACACCTCGTTAATATATAATAAGTGAGACTGGAAAAAGACCATGGTATGAAACTGTAGTAAAAAAAGACGAAGGAATAAAATAACCCGAGACCGGTAATAAACTGGGTGAGACTACAAATACACGGAACAACGACGCCCGTATTTCCTTGAGATGATCAAATAGTGAAAATACACCTCTTGTATATATTTTTTCCTTTAGTAGGGGCGACATGTCGAGTAACAAATGGAGAAGACGGTTAACGACGATGTTCTACAATTGCGTCAACATTGTTATTGTGCATGGACAAAGAGAGACACGCCGTTATGTTAGTGAGAAGATGCTTAAGGTTGTTAAGGTTGAGTTCAGTTGGTGGTGTGTCTCCAGTTTCTTCTTTTACGACCTGGGGAGATGAGATGAGGGCCAAAAACGCTTATCAGAGAATCAAACCATCATCAGTTGATGAGCATCTCAAAGACAACGCGAAGTCCGGCAAGCTAACTTCTAATCTAATCCACCCACCCTCCACCCTCGCTATTATTGAAAGAGTCATTATTCCCGAAGTTGTTCATGCGTGGGAGACCAAAGCAGGCAACCCGCAGCGGGGGGTGGTGGTGGTGGTGGTGTCTGCTGGTTGGACTGGACTGGACAATTGGACTGAATGTGGATGACCATTACATCAATTGCTTTCCCTTTTATACTCACCTCATCTCTAAACTAAACCAGTATATTACTACAATAGACATTTTTCAATGGACAGGAAGGACACCACCACCCATGCTTATGCAACTATTCGCACAGATAAACACCCACATCCAATCCACACCCATAATCAAAAGCACATAGTACTATTTAATACCTGCAGATGCTCTCATCAAATTCAATGATAATTATCATGATACATTTTGGGGAGAAAGTTATCGGTCGTCTCACATGAGTTACTCCTTTATTCTTTCTTTCTCTACAAGTAGAATGCAAAGAGTCAAAATCGAAAGCCTTTTATAATAATAATAGATAATCACCACAAAGTGTTTCATTTCAACGAATGTAATTTTGTTGTCCTGTCGTGTGGGCAGTTTTGTCCACAATTCGACTGGACTGGACAACTGAACTGGACATCATGCCATTGTTCATTGTCATTTCATTCAAGTACAATGGACAAAGAATACACCCACGCTTCTGGGATGATGATAGTCATAAAGTTAGTCATAATGGACTGGGTCAAATTTCGTTAAATTTCGATTCGACCCTTTATTTTAAAGTTATGGGCAATTTAATTCTGTTGTGGGTAAACAACGTTCTATCAGGAAACGAAATAAATGGATTATTTATGATTATTGCTATTATTATTGAGCTGCACACAAGCTGGGATGTGTCAAAGTCAACAAAGGTTACGTATAGGATGGATTAGATGAGAACGAAACTGATTGAGTCAAATCCAGAACTTGTGTATTAAACGAGTTTCATTATTATTTCGTATTTTAAGACATTTATTCATATTTTCCAGTTATAAAATTGGACAATTTAATAATAATGAAATTAATATGCATATATACTTATATAATAATTAAATAAAACGTTATAATATTCGCGTTTAATTTAAATATCTTCAACAGTTTTTAGGAGGAGGATGGTGTGGTGATGAATGATACAATGCAACAATGAACAGATTCATTATAATTTTAAAGAATAAATAATAAGTATTATTTCACAGCAAATAATAAAAACAATTATTTCATCTAATTTGGTTGGATTTTTGAGAGCAACACATAAAGTAAAGGACATAAATAAATATTTGCTTTAATAATATCCTAAGGTAGGTAAGATAATAGGGTTGACAATTTATTTAGTGTGGCTATGTAGTAGCTGCACATATTATGGTGAGAACGATAAGTAAACTTATTAATAATAGCTCATTAATAGAAAATAATCAGTTTGGTAACGGCAGGTTGGATAATAATACAGAAAAATCATACTAATAATTCTGGAACCACACTTCGTCCAATTTTTTGCCAGAGTAGTAGTAGCACCACAAACATTATTTAACATCAATATAAGAAGTGAAAGAAAACAAGTCATTTTTGTTAGCTTATCTGCTTAATTAACACCACAAAATTTTGTATAAATTTTAAATTTGTAAAAATGACATATACAAAGATTAGCGACTTATTTTATGTATTGTATTGTAGTAGCAAACAGCAATTTTTAGCTACAGCAAGTCTTAAACATTAATGCCATACTGGAGATCACTAGTAGAGACGTAGAGACATTCTTGATTTTTATAATATAAATTTAAGTGATTGATTTCAAACATGGATTATTGTATAGTATAGAGTAGAACGATGCGCAACATTTTAGTCATTATCAGAAACGGAATTAATCGGAAGGTGTTCACAGCGGCGTCAATAATAATTCATCACACAATTATTACATTAAGAATAATAGTAATAATAATATATATAACGGAATATCTCAGTATCAGTACAATTTCACGAATAAATTATAGTTTTTCATAGCACGATGATAACGATTCAGAAAGAAAGATTGAAAGTTAATGATTTTTCTGCGGAATTTTGTAGAATTGTTTAAATGCAGCAGCTCAGCAAGTCTTTAATGACCTTCTTATTAAATTCAAAGATAAGTAAATCTTATGCAAGTATTACTCACTTGATGTTTCTAGTAATTATATTACTATTTATTTAAGAAGAAGTGATTATAATTAACAAAACGCATTTATAAATGTTGTTTGTGTTGTGTGTGTACCTGCCTTTGCACCCTGAGTTACGAGGATATTTATGTATTTATTAATTATGTAGATTTAATATTGAATATTATTCTATTTCTTTACTTATTTCTTAATAAAACAGCTTAAATATACTTTACTTGTATTTATGGATTATTTATTTATTACCCCTTTTTAGAGTATCAGTACTGATTTGACTTTATGATCACAGTCTACTTCTTCAGATTCACGAACGATTGCAATCGAAGGAGGGCTGATATCAAATTAATTATGGTTGTATGCGACTTTCTCAGTATATACAAAAGTTTCTAATCTCTATTATTCATTTAACGTTCGTTTTATAAGCCGTGTTTTTCCAGTTGATGTGTTGTTGTTGCTCTAAAGCTATGCAGCAACAACGTTTAGGTTCGTTTCTTTGAAATTTCTAATTTCTCAAAATTTATGCAAACTTTAATTACGTAATTCAAGATTTTAGATTTTAGCGTATCGTCGTCGTCGTGAACTTTGCATTTTTACTCGGAGTTTGTTAAACCACAGGCTAAATCGAATGTACAAATTTACACAAGTCTAATATAATAC
>JAQFZJ010000031.1:0-111307 GCA_034695645.1 Folsomia fimetaria
GGATTTTAATTATAGTGGAATATATTATAAATTAGATAAGCCTGGTTCGGGCTATGCAAACACTGTACTGATAGGTTATTTATTTATTTTGTTGAATTAAATTTGTGACAGTTTTACATTTTGACGTTTCTGATTGCAGGCCATTCTAATGGCGATTGAGTCAATGTCTGAAAATCGTGAGGATTGTATCTGTCGACTGCTAAAGTCACTCTACACTTCGTGCTTGGTCACTCCAGATCAGATGAAGCAAGTAAGTGTTGTGGTTGATGGTGATGGTTATGCGGTTGAAAATTCAAAAGATGATATGACATATTTAAACCTACTTTTTTTTTTATTAATTCAGGGCTTTGAGCGCATTTTTGATGATCTTCCGGACATTTGCCTTGATGTCCCACAAGTCTACTCCTTGATTGACCGTTTCGCCAACAAGGCACTGGCTTCTGGTGTCATCAATGAGCAGCTTGTCCGCGAAGTTCCTATTCGGTAAGTGCAACCTATTTTAAAATAAATTTAAACACTTATCAAATATAGAACTAAAATAATCCTTAATATGTGCATTTAATCTACAGCGGTCGAAAACGCTTTGTCTCGGAAGGGGATGGGGGTGCAGTCAAGGAGGAGACCTTGTAAATCGACTGGTTGAAACATTACATTCAAGCTTACCACGTAAAAACCAAACAAACCATTTTGAAATCTGGCTGAAAACCACTGACGTACTTTCTAAATTATTAATGATCTGCATGATTGGCCCTGTTGTTAAAATTATAGTGTTCCCTAAGTAATACTGTTAGTATTTATGTTGCCATTTTCTATATTACATGTTTACTTATCTGCACCAGTGAAATTTATAAAACGTATCCGGTTGTCTAAGTATTCCTGGATAAGATTGCTCGTCGTTATTCCACACTACATTTAGTAATATAAGATTATATATCTATTTAGCTGTGAAATTAAGTAATTAGTCAACTAATACAAGGGTCTTCAACATACATACAAATTCTCTCGACAGGGAAGTACACATAGACTAGAATCGAATGCAAAATGATGTACCTTAAACTCAGAAAAGATTTAAATTCTAGTAGATTTGACATATTTATTTTATTAGGTGTGCTGCCTTGCTCGCGGGTAGGAGTGGGAGTAGATTGATTGAGGATAATTATATTGGTTTAAACAAAACTCAATTTAACTTTAAGATATATAATTAATTTAATGAATATAGGTGTGTTTCAGTCAGTATTTTTCAAAATGAATGAAACTAACAAACACGCTGATTCTTTTACTTGAGTTCATAACAACCTTTTTTCCAAATATTATTCCATCCCCTCTTTCAGATAAATTTATAACGATGTGCAAATTACAAAAGTAAATACGGTGGTTAAACATGAAATTGTTGCAATCGATGGCAAAAGTCTAAAGTCATATTATTATATTTAATATCATTATTATTAGTAGTACTGTTATTATTTTGTTTGGGCCGTAATTCTGTTACTTCTTATCTTGTAAATTTTTACTTGGATAAGACAACTCCATTAACTTACTTTACTGTTTGAAAATTATAAGTATTACTAATCTACTACAACAAACATTGTGCTAACTACTACTTGCAGTTTTGGCCATGTTATTCTCGTACCTTTACAATTGGATGACCTTGTTGGCGGACAGGTCGGAGTCTTGTCAACCTCATCGTTCATAATCGCAGCAACGCATGTTCTTCTGTTAAAGTCTAATTACTAGAATTTATAACAAATTTGTCTCCTCAACCAAACTATCATTGAATTGAATTCCCTTGCGCCACAAATTTTGTATACCGAAAAACTTGTCATGGTCCCCTCCTCCCCCCACCACCACCAACCATTATCAAATTTTGTATTCAATTATATTATACCTATGTCATTTTTACGTTGTTTAAAAAACCAGGACCAACCGACCGAGTAATTTTTATTCATGGTGATGATTTCCATACGAGACAAGCAAAATGTATATGTCATTTATTTACCAGAACGAAAAAATGTACTAGTATGCAGTGACGTTAGCATTGCCTTTGGTTATTACGTACGAATAATATCCTATTTAAACTGAGAAAATGTTCTTTTAATTTATTTCGCATCAATCAATTCCCTCATTTTTAGGCGAATTTTTTTGCATACATCTCTTTATTCTCTTTTACTCATTGCGTCAGTCAGTCCATCGTCATAACTTGCATAGTCGTGCAAAATAACACGTCTCTCACTCTCTAGACCCCAACCATCTGCGGGACTGCTCTATGTAAAGTTCATAAGAAGACACCATGTTACACGTCAGCTATAGCCATTCCTTTCCTAGAGAAAGAAAAAACCGTGTATTAATTATTAATTAAATGAATCAATTAATCATTATTAGTTAACAACTTGCCTTTATAGTTGAAGGTAGTGTTATCATTTGTTGAGCAGTTATCAGTATCAAATAACCGACTAAAAATGCGTCGTGCTGCAGGTAAAGTTAGAAATATACAGATACTTAATAATAATGTGTTATTATTTAGTTTTGTTTTAAGGACAATTAATTAACTTTTATTCCTTTCTTTTTCCACGACCAGGTGCAGGAAACTACCCTTCTTATGGGAATGGGGGAGATTCCATACTGGAACCAGAAAATGATAGGATGACAGACGAACTCAAAGGAAAAATCCAATCTCTCAAATCGGTACGAGTTATTGCTTTAAACTTGTAAATATTCCATGCTAATTATTATACTTTTTTGTAGTTATCGATAGAAATCGGATCCGAAGTTCGAGATCAAAACAGATATCTTGGAGACATGGTAAGAGAGGAAGCTAGGGATTTGTGACTAGACAATTTTACTATAAAATCTATTAATAGGATGACGATTTTGACAACGCTGGAGGATTCCTTGGGAAGGCAGTGGGTCGCGTCAAGAAATTGGCAGGGGGTCATCAATCATACATTGTCGTATATCTGTTCCTCTTCTCTCTCCTGGTATTCTTTATGATATGGCTCCTTACCAAGTTTGCTAGCTGATGATATGATAATCAATTCCACACACTAACCCACAAAATTCCTCGTGATACGTCTAATATTATTGCATGAAAGCCAAATTATATATAATGTACACGCTACGATATTATTATATATTACACCTTTATACATTCAATTAATAAACCGCAACCCACTCAATAACATTCAGCGCGAGGGACTACCTACACAATTATTTTCCACTGCTATTTGTATTTTAATAACTACATGATATTATTTTAAATTAATCAATAAAAATAATCTTGCATATTTTGAATTATCACGACCTGTTGTCTAATCCATGTTTCAAAGGCAATATCCTCCAATTCCAATTGCATCAAGAGAGTCATGAAGTATTAAAAAAGTAAAACTACTTTGTACACCCACTGGACCCCACGAATGGGCCATTACCCAGGGAGGGAGAAAAGCACCTGAGTATGGCTAAGGAGAAAAACTCCTTAGCAGCTACTGGCAAGCGAACCCAGTAGCCCCATTTGACCCACTCAAGCGGCGGATGACACCCAGCCTTTGTGCCACCGCAGCTCTCTCTATTAGAGAGTGGTGGTATTGTAATTGTAGATTAATATTCATTCATCTTAATATGTTAAATCATACAAAAAATAGACAACTTTTGTGGAGCTTACTGTTTCATTTATTAGACAAAAACGATTAAATAATGGCTTATGATATCAAATTTAGGCGATAGGAATAAGTTGGACCACAGATTGTTTGTGCCGATTAGATTTCATAACGATTTGATCTTTAAACAAATCATATTAAGGCATTAATTCTTCTCACTGTCTTCCTTTAACGTGACTGTGCGATTAAAGACGAGCTAAATTTACCAAAAAATAAATATAGATGAATGTTATCAAATATTGATACTAGAAGTTGCTACCTTTTCTTCAGTGCTGTCAGGATCGACAGAGAAAAATCCGACACGCTCAAACTGATACTGAGAAAACACTTTGGCACCTTTAAGATGTGCATCAGCATAAGCCACTTTTTTGTGCAGACTGTCCAGATTACAATCAGAAAGAAATCCTCCGGGAACTTCTTCAGGATCCTCTGGGTGTTTGTGTTGAAATCTGATTCAACAAAAATAGTCTAATGTAAATGGAATTACGAGTGGTTATTTGTCCAATTGCATTTTAACTTACAACCGGTCGTACAGGCGAACTTCTATCTTGACAGGTTTATGAACCCAGTGAATAAAACCCCTTGGCTTGTTCTCCGGCGTTATGTTGGCATGCGTGGCCCTGATCTCGGAAATTTGCCCATCGGATCCACGCAAAATGCTAGTACAGGTGAGAACATATCCAGAATGACGAAGGCCGACAGCTTGGTCTTGAGCAAATCGTTTGTAACCTTTATCAGCATTCTTTAAATTCAGAAAAATTAGAAAATATATATCAGCAATTGTTTGCAATAATTTTAAAATGAAATAAAGTTGTAAACTGACTTCTCTAAAATCACTTCGTTCAATATACAAGACGTTTCCTAAGCCAACTCTGTGCTCTTTGGAACCCGGAACGGACGGAAAATCTGGAACGTCAATTTTGTAACCTTCGATGTTAGCCATGGTCGAAACGGTAACTTTAACAGGATCCAGAACAACCATAGTTCTTGGTGCAGAGACATTTAAAGTATCACGAACACAGGCTTCCAACATTGCAGGCTCTACCATAACTGTTGCACCAGTAACTCCCATTCGAACGCAGAAATCATTCACTGCTTCTGCAGGGAACCCTCGACGACGGAGAGCAGGGAGAGTGAAGAGGCGTGGGTCGTCCCAATCTAAATACAGCCATGCAATTATTTATAATCATGCTGAATTGCTAAATAGAGACACACATGAAAACGATTGGAAAATTACCCGATACGATTCCTTCCGTAATCAATTTAGCAATTTTCCTCTTAGATACGACCGTATAGCACATGTTTAATCGACCATACTCCCACTGAACTGGAACGTACGTTTCAACCGCTTCACAAAGCCAGTAGTACGAAGATCGTCGATTTTGAAATTCCTTGGTACAAAGTGAGTGAGTGATATTCTCCAGAGAATCACATAAACAATGAGTGAAATCATAGGTAGGGTAGATGCACCATTTTGAGCCCGCTTTTGGATGTGGAACGTAGCGAACCCTGTACAAAAATTAAAATTTAAGTAATCAGCTAAGCTATAGAAGTGTTGCAGACTTGCAGACAATGGTGGTACTTACCTATACGCAACAGGGTCCTGCTTTCCCTCCTCAAGAGTAATTTTCATGCGTAAAGTAGCTTCTCCTTCTTCAAACTTTCCAGCTTTCATATCCTGAAATAAAATAGTGAATTTTCGAATAAAGGAAGGTATCACAATTCAGAAGATTTTTATTTTTAAGAAAATTACTTCAAACAATTGTAGATTCACATCAACTGGTCTATCTCTCCACGGAGATGTTTCAGTGTTGAAACCTTTCATTTGATCAGCAGTCTGGTGACACACATATGCAGATCCTTTCGCAATCAGGACTTTTGCGAAATTGTACAATTCTTCAAAGTAGTCTGAAGCGTGCGTGACTTTAAATGGAGAATAACCTGTTGAATTATACAAAAGTCCGTAATAAAAAATACTTTTTTGTTGGCTTCGACTGCATCTTAATATCTTTAAATCCATATTACCTAGCCATCCTACCATTTCATGAATACTCTTAAAGAATCGTTCTTCTTCTTTTTCCGGATTTGTATCATCATATCGAAGAAAGCAAACTCCCTTATTGGCAGACGCATAACCGAAATTAATATTGATTGCTTTAGCATGCCCAATATGTAAAATTCCATTTGGTTCTGGAGGAAACCGCGTTCGAACCTAAAAGTAGGGGATCGTTTATTTTAGTAAATCCTCAACCTTCAAGTTGCAGGTACTAAAAATAAATTTTTGCAAAAGTTACCTGTCCGCTCGTTTCATCCATGTGCTTTTTTAACAGGCTAAATGCCAAATCAGAAGTTGGATATCCTTCCGCGGTGTAGTTGGCTCCTGGTTTATGGAAAGGGAGTTTCCTTAAAATGTTCATAATCTTCTCTTTCGATGTTAAATTATCTTCCTCTGCCACAACTGATGTAGTAGAGCTTGATGCTTTTGGTGCTGCCTTTTTGGAATTAGAATCCTTAGTTGTTATCTTGGTTGGCTCTTTTGGTAAAGGTCGTCTATCATCATCTGTTTTAGGACCAAGCAAAACAATAATCTGTTGATCTGCTTCGTTCTTAACTTTTGCACCATCCGCCCAAGCCATTTTTGGAAGATTGCGGATGAATCCAAGCATAGTTCCAACATTGAATCTATATCGTTTTTCTAAAATTTCATTTTGGTAATGGTTCATTGCATTTTGTACAGCACTTTCAATATCTTCATCAGTCACGCTGATCCCAATTCCACATGCTGTCTCGAAACTTTCCACATTCAGTACTGAATCTTTAAGATTTTCCAGCAGGTACTTTAAGGCCGCTGTAAATGCAATAAATAAATAAATTAATTAATAGTTGTAGTAGAAAAAGTGAAAGCATAAAAAACAAATTGTATTACCAGTCACTCTGGCTTCCGTGTCAAGTTTTTCCGACACAACATACTTTATCAGCATTGGCACATATTTCTGGGTTGAAGGCTTCATCTTGGAACCAATTGTGTAAATAAGATTTGCAATCTTCTTGGACGGCGGATTTGTACCTCCATTATTCGTGTACTATCAAACAAATCTTTCAGTAAATATTTAAGTTTTCTTCCATTCCATATCGAACATCTAACTGATACCTCTGTTACTGCTTCCTGTAGAGATTTCGAAAGGCTTCCATTTTTCGCTGTCTCTTTTGCTTTGGATTCCGTCATTCCGAAGAATGACATTAATTCTTCTGCATTCATCTTGAATTTTTGTTCACTTATTGACTTGACTCACAATGATACGAAATGTGCTTCCAAAAACGATGTTGTTTGTTGGCCTGAGAATTATGAGCTGCAAAACCCATAAAAAACAACATTACTATTAAACAAATATTCTTTACTTTCAATTTAAGTTGATCGTGATTTGGGCTGCGATGTATTTAATTCTTATGAATTACAAATTTCATTTAGCACCTTCTCATATTCACCATCACCCACTAATTAACTCACAATAATATGTGACTAGGAAATCTGCTCTCTTAATGCTTAACTTTATTACACCAGTAAGCAATTGAATAGACAATTGGGAAATCTAGTGTCACATTTGCATTGCATCTGCATCACCACTAAAAGTTTGCAATTTGTAAACCATATGTTATTATGTATTATGTATGCAAAAACTTCTTACCTACGTATGACGTACCGCTCCGAATGGAAACGTAGAACCTGGGTTGACCGCCCCCACCAAACTTGGGTGAACCTGGGGATGAAAACGAACACACCCCTTAAAAATTGTCTCCCACACAGCAAAAATTGCAAATTGGCGAAACTAGACAAACAAACTAGAATGCAACTACACCGGTGCGAGGAAAAAGAATGAAAATAGCGGATTGCATGAGGCAAGAAGAGAATTAAGATGGGCATCATGGAAGTGTGTACCTATCGCAGCAATTAAGAATTTTCACTGTTATTATAGAAAGCCTCCATAACTTAAGTAAAGAAAAGGTCATCATGGGCGCCTTAATATTTCATGTATTGCACATTTTTGCACATTTTTGAGTTTCATCCAAGTGTCAAGTTTCATCCATAAAAGTTCCATCATTAATTTGTTCTCAGTAAAGCCAACGTGCTGGGCGGATGAGCCCTAGAGTAAATTACACAGTACACGGCGGGGCACTACTACTCTCATACACACTGCACGAATCCAACAAAAACGATTCGTTATTACTTTGATTGTTGTTTTAAACCCGTTAATTAAGTTTGTAACATGTGACATGTAAATAATCCTTTAATTAGTTTAATAGTTTAATAACTACGGTTAAATTTAATCACGGTAAAAACTGTGACTAAATAAAAAAGATAAAATGATCTTCAGAAATAACTCCCAAGTCAAATTGAATTATTAATTGTATACGACCTTCCTTAATTGCTGATGTCGTCGGCAGCTACAGAAGGGACTAGTTTGTCGGGATTAGTGGTGGTACAAGAGGAGGAGGAGGAACAGGCTTGTTATCTAACCTATAACTCTCACCCTGTCGTCTTCCATAAAATTGAGGGAGAAGAGGATGGCGATGAAAATCAAGGGACGACGACTGTTGTGACCGTAGAATACTTGGACCATGTTGGGCTCACTGTAGACGAAGACGACCCATCTGCGTCCATACAATTTGACGACGAACATGCCCGTGCTGTGGCCAATTTGCTCGAGTTTCACAACCAGCAAACCAATTTTTCCTCACTGGCCCTGGCTGACGGCGAGGATGACGTTGGTGTTATTTCCAGTGGAGTAGAAGAATTTTCCGAATCGAGCGATATGGTAAGATTTACGAACTATGAAATTGTGGTGTTTTAAATCTCGTTAATTACATAAAATTATTGGAATATGTTACAGTTCTTGGAAAACAGCGTTCCCCAAGAACTTTGTCCTGCTCCTGTGGTCGTTACACACTTACCAACGGAGGGACAGCACCCACGTTCGTGTAGGAAGACTTATGGCAAAATTAAATCTGTTGGTAGCGATGTCAGTGCCAAATCTGTTAGTTCTTCGGAAGAACATAGGAAGTTGACCAGAGTTGGGTTACCGTTAGATGTTGATGTTCCTGCTCCAGGGTTCTTGCCTAGTGGAACAATAATAGGTACTTACATATACCTAATTATGTTCGTGTATATTGTCAACCCATTAATTAATTCTGTTATTCCATTCAGTTGAAAATGCAGCAATTTGCCCGAAACGAAAACGAAGAACAATTATTGATACACAGAAAGTAATACCAATTCAAGAATTTAAACGCCAATTAACCGATACCTCCGACATAGTGTCTCATTCCATGGAATGTGCTCCACCGACTAAGAAAGCCATGAATTATTTGGCCTATGGTGGGGTTGGAAAGTACTTTGCGTATTCTGGTAAATATTGGAATGGAATCTTAAAATTGGTAGATTTTTGCTTGCTTGCTTGCTGCAAGCTTGTATTAATTTTACTTTGTTTTATTTTATATTTTAGGTCGGCGGAGTTTAAGCGTGCCTTTAGCCAAACTATTTTTTAGTCGGTTAAACCTTACCTCTGAACTGAGGCCTAATGGTTCCACGTCTGTGGCTGGCTCAACGGAAAATCCAATATCACCTTTAAATGCGGAATTGAGTACGTGTGCATGTAAAGTGCAAGTATACTAATTATGACAAAATATTTCAATTTAATAACGCAGAAACGCCTGTGGATGTTACTGGCGAGAGTGAAACTAGGCGGAATACCATTTTGCCATGTCAGTTCAATGACGCCATGGCAAAACGGGCAGCGAATTCGTTTGATTCATTTTGTAAAGGGATGACGGTAACGTTGCTCTTAATATTATTATTGTATTTGAATAATATATTCTCATATGCTCCCGTGTTGGTTAATTAGAAACCATCAAAATTAGAATTTTCTGTCAGAAAAATTAAACCTCGAGGAGCGGAAGTATCCAAGCTTAGTCCAAGACTTGTAAATGGTCGCCATCCAGAAGTTCACTCGTCTAATCAATCTAGAATATTATTTGTCAGTAGTCTACCCTCCACCTCTGAAGAAGTAACAACTTTAACAATACAACAAGATCCAAATAATGCATTTGCAGAACAACATTCAATTCCGAATCAACCTCATCATATAATATACTCCATTGAAGACGGGAATCCTGAGCAAATAATAAAATCAGAGATAGAATCCGCCCAAAGCGAGGACCCGCATTTAGAAATTAATGGCTCAGCACCATATGGTCCAAACGGGCCTTCGAACTTTGAAATGTTAATTGCGGCAGCAGAACAACACACAAATTTACCCTCCCCCAATACATCAAATGCCAGTATTGACTCTGCAGCTATTATTCATACCAAAACTGAAATTACCGAAGAGGAAGTGACCGACCAAATAGAAGATGTCCAATACAATAATATCAGTGAAGTGGATCAATTAATTGTCCTCGGTGGCAATGGTGAACGTTATCGGATACACCAAGATGCAAGAGGGGACTTAACCTTCTGGCCAACCGACTACGACACAAATATTTTTGCATAATATATATTTTCGCATAATTTGTTTGTAAGAATCGTTCGTATTTAAATATATCTCGTCAAACTGCAGTTAGAATCTCCGTTTTAAAACTATTTTATGTGACTAGGTATGTATTAATTAATAAGTGTATGCATGTATAAATTAATAAGTGTAAATTCGAAATAAAATATATCATAACTATGATCCTATTTTGTGTGCTACTATTATTTCTCTGGAACATGAAAATGTCTGATTTCATACAATGGATTGTAATTAACATTTCGTGCAAAAAATGGAGAAATGGACCAATGACGGTTTTGTAATTTGTAAGGTATTGTACATTTTGAATTATGTTTGTTATTTATTTATTTCATCAACACGCTTATCCAATTTACGTTGCATTGCATGACGGAGAAATTTCGGACATGGGTTAATTATGTTATATATTAGAGCATGCGAAAATTAAATATTAATTAACATTTATGATTAATTAATTAGTTAATATATATTACATCTGTAGCACCAACGCTTAACACGTTACGAGTAAAGACTTGGTTGGTGGATGCTTTATTTTATTTATTGTTAATTAATCTTCGTAACATTTACCATCAAAAACATCATCACCTATATTATCATGAATGACCTATCTAAGAATAATAATAATAATTTTGTGCTTGGCTAGCTTATCATAATTTGTACGACTATGGTACATCTCTGAAATAGTAGAGTTAGTAGTTAATAGTCGTATTATTTTTGTTATTATTAGTCATAATTGTTTGTCCCTTTAGTTATATTCGTGCCTTTACACCATTCCAGAAAACGTTGCATTGCGATATTGACATTATTTATAATTCTTATTAATATTAACTATAATTAATATCCACACAAATTGAACAGTAAAAACACAACAGCAATAGAATAACCGTTCTTTTTCTAACAACTATAAATTATGTATATCTTCTTATGTAATTAATTCTTTCTCTGATTAATTCTTCTTATCTTCGTTATCATCTCACTCCTATTTGTAATAATTGTCATTTTTGTGGTGTATTTGTAAGTGAACCCCTTGAAAGAGTAAATCGGAACTTTAATACCTCTCACCAGCGAAAGGAGGGGTACTACTACCTAGACCTACAATTTCTGTTTAATTCCTGTGACTGCCTGTGAGGGAGGAGGAAAGTCTCATCTCAACAAATTCATGGGACATTTTATTTCAGGGACTTTGTATGTTTTAGTTAATTTCAATCAACGGTATATTATTCTTACTTTTGATTTGATTTGATGGATACACGAGAATAATATAGCGTTTCGTACATTTGCATATTCTGCATCCTCTTTAATATAAACGACATTGTTTAAGTGAACTTAATATATAGTCCATTTCCCGTTGCAACATATATAGAAGTTAATAAGTTAACCCTCAGCAAGTAAGTAAGTATAAGTACACGCTAATTGAGTGAAAGGTCACCGTTGGTTTACTCCACACCACCGCAGGTCCAATATATATATATACATCTAAAGGCAACTGATTGATACACTAATTAACTAACTAACCAGTATGTGGCGTAAAACTCACGTTGTGTTCAATTAAGTAAGTATACGTATAATCATACTTGCTTTTTGTTCAACAACAATTAATCATCTTGGTTTATGCGTACTTGTACTTGTATAAGTTTCAAAGTTAGTGCTAATTGTGGTTCAAAATCAAAGCTAGAATAAGAATTTCAATTATTCTGATTTTGATTCTGATGATTTATTCCACCCACGCATGAGAAACCACAAACTTGCCCATTCTCAAGGAGCTCATTCTGTTAGTTATATATTGTTGCCCTTCTTCAAGTATTAAAAAACCAATCAAATTTTCAATTATTTTAGTCAAACCACAACAACAAATACAACAATGCTAAACTAATCTATTAAGATTATTATTTAATTATGATTAAATCTTCATGGAGAGGAGCCTTATTCTCAACTCCAAGAGAGGTCGAGAACGTAATGCATTGTCATCCACTTGACATTTAAGGAATGAATTAAATGCATAAAATTCGTTGTGTGTGTGTGTATTTACCATTAACAAAAATATTCATCTGTCTCCGCTACCAGTTAAAAATCTTGGAAAATGATATCTATAAAATGGTATTTGCTCTAATATCTCATGTATATCGTCTGTATGTATCCGTGGCGTCATTCGGACCGGGCTTACTATAAGTATTCTCTGATTTAAAAAAAATTTATATAATGTCTCACTGATAAAACGGGAGTCTCATAATAGGTTATCCCTTCCGTGCAGAAGTGATTCGTTGATAGTTAGTTCTCTTTGGTATATAGTCATGCGAGGTTATCTGGACTCTTTCGAATCGTTTATAAATCTGTTTCAGATTGATATGGGTAACTGGTGTATAATCATGGGTGGCTTGTTTTAAACCCGATATTTCTTCTTCAAGGTACAATGATGCACAAGATATGATTCCGTCCTTTCCAAGCCAAGCCATCCTTATATAGTTAATTATATTGGGCAATAACAAGTGTCTTCGACTAAAATTGCTGCCCATAATGATGATGCTGATGATGATGGTTTCATAATATTGTCCTGAAGTTGTCTCAAAGTAATTCTTCGTAATTCTTCTTCGTATAATAAAAATATTGGTTCAATTCAAATGTTGAAACGGCACACACAGCTAGCTTCAAGAGTTTAAAACCATGAGCCACTCCCAAGTTTGGACGTCAATCCACCGAGTCCCTTTCCCATTACATTCTTCATCCCGCCCATAACGCCGGAGGTAGCTGCTGTCAGTTTCTCTACATAATTTCCATCATCATGTCGAGGGATGGTGATTTTGGTTTTCAGACGATCCGTTTCATCGTTACCTTCACCACTATGAAAGCAACACAATGAGAAAATTAGGATTTAGGTATGTTCCATTTTTAAATCAAATAATGCAAAAATTAATATTATGAATAAACAACTTACTCCTCATCATGAGATCCCATTGTGAGAGCACAGGTAGCTTCTTCAGTGTTCATTCTCTGAGCAACAGATTGATACGTTTTGCTGTTTAGTTTATCCTCCATTACGCCTTGCAGTTCAAAATCAGAGTACAGTTTCTGCAAAAATTAAGAAATGTAATTTCACAAAGATTTCTTATAGATAATTGATTGAAACGAGGGCATGTTTAAATTTTTATGGTTCTAACGAATGCCATATATCTTACCTTCACAATATGTGCAAGACAGGTGCATTGGAATGGGTGCAGTGCATGGTCCAACCTTTCGGATAACCAACTACAAAGCATCTGCATCTGTGATGTATACCATTGCTAAAATCAAAAATGTCAGTTATTTACAAGAAGTCTAAATTGCACTGAATTATGCATTTTTTGAGTAACCTCGAAGAAATTTAGAATCCACAATTCATCCGCAACCTTTCCACGGATTTGGTCCATACAATTTCGAGTAAAGTTTACATACGCCTTTCCCGACTCCGTTCCAGAACCCGACACATTCTGAAATTACCAGAAATACAACGAAATCGTAATAAAATATAAAATTCCATATACTTAACCAAATAATTTAAATTACAACTGACAACCTCATTCTCAAGAAGGAAAGATAACTTACGGTAAAACTTAATAATGAACCAATTAGACTTCCTTCATCATATCTTCCCAATTTTGATATCGTACTTTCCAAAACGGAGATGAGCTTTGCAATCAAACCTTGCGTCATGGCTGAAGACGTATTTTCTATGAGATCGTCAATTTTTGTGTGGTACTGATGCTACAGGTGGTGAAATAAGGGTGGATCGTATCAATTATTATTATTACTAATACAAGTTCCTTCTAATTGACATTAAAGCATGAAGAAAGTACACTCCACACTCACCACATCAATTCCATCCACCGCACAGAGTTTAAATGACTGGTTTTTGGCATCCAGAATGACATTGATCATAGCACACATCTCAGTTGGTATAATGTAATCCGTTGAAACAAAAGTGACCCCTTTCTTTAACCATGACTGAAAAGCAGTCTCAGTTCTTTGAATGCAGGATTCTATCATATCACATGCCATAAGCTTTAACCGCTGTTCCAAGTGGTCTCCAAACTCACGATTTGGCCAATGCAAATCTCTAATGAATGCTTGAAGGGCGTCCAACTTCCAGAATAAATCTTCCGAAGTGGCACACCCATTTCTACAGAGGATATAAGAGTACAAAGTTGAGAATGATGGGTTAAACAACCAGAGACACACAATATATCCCCATCTCCCCGCTACAGGACTACGAAGCCGCTACGGTTCTATATAGTCTATATTATGCGTCTACCTACACTAATGTTACCCTTTTAATTCCCACCGTTCTTTTTCGAATCCTTTATGGGAGCCCTCAAACCTGTAATATTAAATTTTAAATAATCCCAGTTAATTATTACTCAATTACTACAGTAATAATATTACCCTTTGTGGATGGACTGAGCGATCGATGATTCCATAAGATCCACATAACGAACTACCAAAGGGCCAAATGTGTCCTGGAGGTGTTGGTGAAATCTCCCTTTCTTCAGGTTATCTAATTTAATTATTATGGGAATTATGATGATGATTCCTCTCACGAATAATAAATGCAATGCATACCATCCGTTCGAAGGTAGTCATTGAGAATTTGAAACAGAGGAAAGGCATCCCAAGTGTCTGGAGGCTGTTCGGCCAGCACTTGATCCATGTCCACGGCAAAAAGGGACCAAAATATTTCCGCATGTTCCACCAACAAGTCACTGAACCACGCGAAAGCCTGAAATTTCATATGCAATATTAAATTGCTTCATCCATTTCTAAGAAAGAGTGGTCATGCTCCAACCAAGCAGAATAGAATGGTTGGTTGATAACCAAAATTGTTTGACAAACAATTATTATGAGATGCATACATAATATTATACAATAAACTGAAGAGAGAAACATGACAGTTAAACTAGTTCAAAATCTCGCATTTTTCTCATAATGAAATTGACATAAAATGCACAATTCTGTCAATTTTGTGCACATTTAGAGAACTTCTTAGGAAAACACAGTTCTCATCAATCCATAGCAAATCAAAAAAACGACCGTCCACTCAAATTACGAATGGGAACAATTAACATCTTCTCAATTTCATCTTCAAACATTCAACAAAGTTACATTACAACTAATTACGAATTCACTCACATTGTCCGAAAAATCAAAACCAATTAATTTCACTGATATTTTTTAGTATATCGTATTTCAACCCTAGAGTAAAACTATTGAAAAATTGCTGTACTAATTAACGTGAAGAGAGTGCAGAACCACGGACATAAAATTGCCCATAATATTAAAAATACCTGATAATTAAAGAATAATATGAAAAGAAGGAGAACGCATAAGACCCCGTGCAACCAATTAACACGCTAACAACGCCATAAGCACAGAGAAGAGAGCATTTATAGACAAGGGACCGACCAAAAAGTTAACTTTTTCATGTTAAAAATACACATATAAATACTAGGTACTTTCTTTATTGGACAAATATTACACAAGAAGCGAAAAGCAGAGAAAGCATAAGGTAAGTAACAAACTGGATGGTTTTCGGACATAATAAATCAGTCAAAATCAATCACAATCTGTTAGTGACGATGGTAAATATATTGTATAAATAACGAACGGTTAGAAAATATACTATTTAGAAAACAAATAACTTGATAATTATTATTATTAATGTATAGGCTGACTTACTTTTTCCTGCAATCCATCATGTTATTGCATGGATAGGGAGAAAAGAAGGTGAACATACAGATACAATGCACAATAATGGTCCAAATAAATAATAATATAAGGTATAATAAAATACCAATATACATTATATATACATTCACACAGAATACAAACATCACACACATCAAGTACAATAATAATAACACTACGACATGACATATACCGAGAATTATTAGTATCCTCAGTCATCAGTCATTATGCAATACGTGGGATACAAGAGGACATTGTTAGTTGGTGGTAGGTTGGGAGGGTATATAATTCTTGTTCAGTAAGACAATTAATTAATCACTTACAATTAAGTACGGTAAGTAAAGGACTGGGGTACTTCTAGCGGAAAGTTATATAGTCGTACAAATTAAAATGACACGAAATTAAATCATGCATTTTACGACATGTAAAAATTAGGCAATACAAAAGGATGACGACAATAATGGCAAGAGGGAAAAGGGAACATTGAAAACACATCAAATATATAGATTCTATCTGTCCACGCACTGCCTATACAACTTAAATGTACGTATTATTTGGGTATAACAATACTAGGTGGACAATTTGTTAAGTATAATTTAAAGGGGGAACAAAGAGCAGCGCAGTTGAGGCAACAACGGCGTTACGAACATTGCATCGGGGAAAAGAAGAAGGGTACTCATTGCTCAAATCAGTGATCATTATGATAATGATGATGGGAGGAAAAGGTAAGTAAATGTGAGTCAGAAGAGAAAGTTAGTCAGGTGTGTGTGATGGTTGTAACCGGGTGAAAGTGAGAGTGTATTGCTTATGTATAAGGTTATTGATTGATTGATTGATTGATTATTGATACTCACCCCTTTACGAAAAGCCTGAAAAGCCAGAGTAGAGTGTATACGTACAACAGAAGAAGAAGAAGAAGAAGGGTTGTAGTAGGATTGATGTAATTTTGGCATTAAACAACCAAATGGCCATTGAGATTGAGATTGAGAGAGAGTGAGAGAGCACGGAGTAGGGCACCACCGAGAGAGAGTACAGTCAAAGCACCACACAAAAATATCAACACATATATGAGACTCAAATTTAATCCCCCAACAAACAAAACCACCCCCAGACAGCACATTAACTCAATCATATAAGAAAAAGATACGTAATAAGATACATAATAATATGCCGGATAAGATTTTGACTCAAACCCTAAATTAAAAAATGTGGTCAGAAACAAAGAATCAGGTTCAACTCATAAAATAATAATTCATGACATAATAATTACTATTCACATAATAATGGCTGATTATGTAATAACAAATACATTTAAATGCGCAAAAGCAGACTTTGTGCTTCATATTGGAACCTCGTCGCATGACATGACCGACCACAACAATGCTGAGACAATCAATTCATTCATATATATGGCACCGGCCAACACATCATCACGAACCAATCATTGACTCACATTGAATAGAAAAATAATAAGAACTGACGACTAACTAAATATTATTATAACGCCAGGAAATCAATAAATAAACAATCACATATAATATAGCCAAGCGTATACACCGGAAGAAGAACAGAAAAGGATTGATTACATGTTGAAATGAATAACAATAGCATTTTTCACTATTTTGTTCCCCAAGAACAACAAATAATAATGTAATTGCTGTAGAATAAATAATGTGAACACAGAGGTTGCTTGTTTACTCATAAAATTTTAAATTTCAAATTCATCTCAATTGAAGAAACGGATGAACAGAATATGTATGTAGCTATTGTATGTATTCAAGAAGGATCGAGGATGCTATTTATTATTAATTACTATAATAATACTTATTTGTAATGTAAAATCAAGTCCCATACCTCCGCATAGTGATCTTCATTTTGTTGAAGGAGATCTACACATAGCTCGGACAAGTGGATAAGTTCTTCCAATCGTTTACCTGGAATAATCTGCTGATTTTCAGGGTCAAGTTCATCTGGAAGAAGAAGGTTATTTGCAGGGTTCAATTACAAACCATTAATTTTCTTCAAGCGAATTAATTAAGCTAAAAGAAGCATATGTAATGCATCCATCTGCTTAATTTTCGAGTATTATTATTAGGAATATACTTATAGGTATTCTCGTCCTGCCTCATACTGAATCAGTACTAACTGATATCGACAGAGCAGGAGGAGAAAGTAATTAAGAAAGTGAATGAATGCAGGAAAAGACGTACCATCCACGGCTTGAATAGGGGCTGAGCAGGTAGAGAGGCAGATACAGAATACATACATGGTTTTGTGGGTGAGGTTGTGTGTATAAAGGGTGAGGGGAAAAAGAGCGATAAAAAATGTTATGAAAATGTGACATTTAAATGATTTATGAGTGACATTTAAAAAATATGTACTCACAATCTAGTCTGGCTTCGTTAGACAATTGAGTATAATTCACTAGGGCTGCATTTTCCAGGCACTTTTTAATAACTGCTCGAGTTTCCTGTTGTACATAAATGACATTAAAAGTTCACAAATAGTATTAAACTGAAGATTGTTAGGATGTAATAAACTAATTACCTCAGGAGGTACAGGGGTCACAATGTCTTTCATCAAAACCTGGAAAGCAACATATACAACATTCATACATGAGAGGATAGAATGAAGGAGAAAGTCGCATTAATTGTGGCTTTTTGTTGGTTGGTTGGGTTAATTTGGCGATGAGATGACAGAATGAGTGGAGAAAGTCGTCCTTGATCTGTTCCCCATATTTTTTTCTCCTCTGCAAAAAAACTACTTACCCTTTCTAGCAGGGAAAGTGTAGCTTTGAGAGCACCTTCTGGACGTCCGAAGGGAAAACAGTAGCGAAAGTTGGTGATCTGATTTTCCAAAAGAACACGAAGTCGCTCCTTAACTTCTTGAAACTTTTCCTTCTCTTCGTGTGTAACTGTGCCCACACCATCCGGCCTGTATTGGATCACTCATGTCAAAACATTTCACTAGACTAGTTTGCAAACATGCCCATTACTATTTCATTGCCGTCTTTCGTTCATAAAAAATCTCGGGTTATTTTTGGATTGGGCTTTTTTTTCAAAAATTCTTTCGACGTTCAAAAATCTAAAATTGGTATCAGTCAAACGCGTTATTTGCTTGCAATGTATAAATGACATCAAGATTGGACCAGCAATCAGAAATGATTACAGTAAAAAAAAGTAATAATTAATAATCACAATAATTACTTATATTACAGCAATATTTACAAAAAAAGAGTAATTAATTACTGAATAAGTTTAACTACACAGTAAATAGTTACAGTATTCAAAATAACTACTACTGTACTGTTGTATTATACTGGATTAAAATACGGATACAAAAATGCATTCCCATCTCAACAGATCAGAATCAGAAGTATAAAAAGTGGTAATAAATGCATGACCATTTTGTATCATGATCAAAATGATCACAAAAAAGTAGAAAGTCAAAAATGGTCCAGAGGAAAATTTGATAAAAAAGAAATATAAAAAAAGTGACACATATTGATCAGAGCTGTGTTTAATTCTTGCATGTCATTGTTCTTCTTGACTGCATTCTCCATTCTTGCAAACATAAATTTCAAGTTTTTTTAAAATTTGATTTCATATCGCCAAAGAGCAGCGGATATTGTTATTATTATTATTGAGCTGAATTGACTTTTGTAGCAATTTTAAGTAATTAAGTGACAATTAGAGAGAAAGAAAGAGTGAGAGCCCGGAATCTGACAGAGAAGTATAATTACTATTATGATCTATCTGAATTTTGACTTCGGCAGAATTAGTCATGGGAGATGTATATAATATTTTTATCTAAACTAGTGTGCTGTGCACGTGGAGAGAGAGAGAGATTAAGGAAAAGCATGTCAGACCAGACCATTAGGGAACATTTACAATTATTAGTTGTTAGATATTTAATTATTATTATTATTATTCAGACCATTTTGTGTTATTTGAAAGAGAGATGCAAATATATTTATTTAAAATAAATAGAGAAAGAGCATTCCTTCCTCTTCTGCATTCACATTTCCATCATGCAAGCAGCAATTCCAAACTTGACGATAATATATAGAGAAACATTATTATTAGTAAAACTAACCGTATGCGTTAGTATAAAAAAGTACGGGACGAGTATAGGCCAAACCATGCAAGTCATAAAAACGTTGTTGACAAAATATACATAATCAAAAATTATAATGAACAGAAAGACGGCATTCGGGTGGTGGGGAATGGGGGACATGAAAAAGATTTTGGGTGGGAGGGAGGACCGGATGGGTGAGAAGAAACCCACCCATCAGGGACAAAAAGCAGAAGAAAAGGCAAATCACGAAATTCGCTGTGTTTGCCATTTGACATTGAGTATAGACGACGTTGGAGACAATTGGACAATTGAAGGGGACAGGGATTTGGGACGGGACGTACGTACGAATATACGGCAATGGGCACATTTCATGTAAATTATTGATGACAATACAAAACATTACAGCCAAGTTGTTTATAAACAAGCCGAAATGAGGCTACTGCTTGACATAGAATCACTTAGTAAAAGACATTTTAATGGTGAGGAGTGAAATTGTGATTCATACATGTCTGACCTGTTCCCGTGTACATGGGATGCACAAAATGCAAACGAATAATGGATCAACGTCGGATCAATTAATAATCCGCGTTCTGCCCGATCCAATAAATCACTGAGGTAGACCAGATGACGATAACAACCCCGTGCGCCATAGCGGGCGCAGTACTCGTCCAACACGAATAGCTGTCCTGGACTGAACCATCCCTGCGAAGATTAACAATACATTTAGACATAATATCCTTCTAGAAGAACACGTACCCAACAACATATTATCCTTATTATTCAGTCAGTATTCAGGGCAGATTATATACATTATAGTTATTCCTTTTACACATCGTCGCCATCATCATCATAATCGTCCTTCCTTATTCTTACCAAAGAACAGTAGGGATCAGCCAACCGGAAATCTAGGGCAAGAGTCTGTAAACACTTAAATAGATTGTGATGGTCATATTTGCATGGATCTGCAGAAATATATTCCTCCATCCCATGCTTCCTGGCTCGATCCGCATCTATATTTGATAAGAACATTGTATAAATAGCGTTGTTGCCTTTGATGTCTGATCAAACCCAACCCACGCAACTTCAATGGTTATTATATTAATCAATCATAAATAGAAACTCGCCTCCTTGTAGTTTGGAAATTGTTGAGTTTTTCGCAGCAGGTGTTAATGGTGGGGCTGGTTTGTGAGCTTGGCCCGTCGCTCTGAAAAAGTTAATTTAGAATGTCATCTTATTTTGAATTTCCATTATTATATTTAAACATATTACATATGTACTAATAGATGTTATGCTCACCTATACATGGCCATGACCCACAAATGGCTCTCATTTTCATCATCACAGGCATAAAGAACACTATCTCCTTCTTTCACTGCATTGAAAAAGTAGCGACCCCCTTCTAAGTCTAAATTGTTTGATCAAAATTCAAAGTAAAAGTTAGTAGACATATTTTCTAAAATTGTGCTTAGGGCGAAAGCAACAGGGTGTATTTTCAGACACATCTCTTACCCATTCCCACCATTAAATTGGCTGTAAAGAAAAGCAACATGATCGATATTATTCGCAAATTTCAAAATGAGACACATAAAGCAGTAATTGAGAAATTTATGCATGTGTAAAATTTATTAGCACTAACCACTGGCAGCTTCCATGTAGTCAACGGTGTATCCGTCGAGTTGTAACATTTCAGTAGGTTCGGATTTCTTCTCTTTATAAGAGCACATTGCAAAAGTGTATTGCGAAACTTGAACTAAAATAAAATATCTCTTTTTCCACTTTTTCCAAACACCTTTCCCCAGTGCATACAGGTATCTAGACAGGATTCAAACGAAATTATTTGACAGTTCCATTATAACCAAATTCCAATCCCACCACCAAAGCCCCCACAACTGCCACTGCCACTGAGTCTGTAGCAGATGAGGCGTCTTAATCGTATTCGCTCTATGTATGTATATTTGCTCACCCGCAGTGTTTCATGTTCAAAGGTTTATCCATTCTACATGCAATCTTGATTCTTAAATCTTGATCGGCTGCGTTTTTGGGAACAGTCATTTTATGCCACTCGGGAGACTGTCAAATTTTCCAATATACAATTTAAGTGAGAAATTTAACACAACACAAACAAATCCCATGTAATGCACTGACTGCCAAACAATAAATATGCCCATTCAACCCAGAAAGCAGAGAGCAACAGTCAGTCAGTAAATTGGGAATAAGAAGATGAAAGAGAAAGAAGAGATTTATTATTTTCACCTTTGAAGTGAGTGGTGTGGGACGAAGCACGACTTTCCCCAACTCTTTGTCTTCCAGTGCCAACATTGCAGGGTTTTCTGTTAACAGCTTTATTTTTACTGCAGGAAGTGGGTGATTTGTGCTAAAATCTCCTTGTGTGTCCCACCTGCATGACATGAACACATAATTTTAAATATGTACACAGGTTATTATTTGATAAGTGTTCTTACATGGGTTTGGATGCTTCTGCTTGATCCGTACACAACTTATCTCCTCCTTCCACCTCCATTGTACAGTAGACTATACGATTGGGAGCAAGAGATTTTAGGCCTTTAACCTCCATCACAACCACCTGCAAAAGGGTCCCCATGATATTATGCCTATTATATGTATATGATGATGTTAAGTAATATGAACTATGACCTTACCTCAAGGGTGAAAGGCAAGACGACATCCATCTTACTCAACTGAGTGTCTCCGTCCCCCGAGTCCCCCTCCAGTCGAGTGGCCAAAGACAGTTGAGACCTGGACCATCAGGAGAAACAAAACCAAAAACTCTGACAAAATTTGTGCTCTTTGACAAGACAATTGGCGGCGGTACTACATCACGACAACGCTATAGGAACTATAACACACTAAAAACTTACAAAATAATAAATAAATAAATAAATAAATACTAATAGTACTGGCTAGAATACTAATAATGATACACATGACATAACTACTTACATAACCAAAAAGAACTAAACTAATAAGAAAGAAAGAAGGAACGAACACACACAGAATAAACAGAACAAGATCAGAAAGGGAATTAAGGTGATGATAAACAGACAGACAGACTATGCGTCAGTGTCAGTCACAATCAATAATGATGGGGTTTGATTTGATCATCAAAAAAGACAAATAGACATAAACGGCTATAAGAAGAAGAAGAATGATTGACAGTAAAAGAAAAGTGAGAGAGGAATCTAATCGGCCAAAACATTGTATTAAGAATTATAATTATGATAGATGTATGTATAATTATAATAATAAGAATAAAAAAATTAGCACAGTAGCAGCAGCTCAGCATCAGCAGAAGTGGGTGGTTTTGGTGTTTTGGTGACACATTGAACAATTAAAAGAATAATAGATAGAATAGATATAGAAGTTATAATAGGAGTTTAAGGCAGCAGGGGAACACTCATACACTGGCTGGCGTCCATTGATGAGAAAAAATTATATAATTACCTTAACACTGAGCTTCTCCTGAACCGGGCCAAAGTAAAATCAACAGATTTTTGTTACAAAAGTTATAAAAGATAAGAACAAAGAGATAAGAATAAGAGAACGAGTCAAGAAATAGAAAATGAGGGAGGGACGGACGACGATTATGACAGAGAAAGTGGAAATTATTTAGATTTGATCTTAACGGGTGTTGTTATATTGGGATAAAATACGGATTAGATTAGTTAGTAGTGGAACATAATCATACATAATTAAAATCTATATAGACTAGCCTTCATCAACTATGATGTATATATAATCCAATGACTAATTAATGATCCAAAATTATTAATTAATTTAACCCACTAATTTGGACGGATATGGAAGCATAGATATTATGAAGAATAAAATACATATTAAGGAAAGAATATGTAAAAAACTTGAGACTTACCTATTATTATACTTTTTCAGTTTTGGAAGGCCGTATTTTGAGTCAGTTGAGCTTTTAGAGACCGGAAGTGATTCCAAATTTGCCATCAACAAGTTAATTGCGGATCGACATTCTTCAATATACAAGGATTCCATCTCTTTCAGGACAAATCGTGGCATGAGTTTTCTATTCCTTTCCATGTCCGACACTTTTTGACGACGACCATCCAATTCACGACGAATTGCGGCGGCTTGTTCATCAGCAGAGTCCAACTGACAAAAAAATAAAGTGGATGGATGAGATGAATGAGAAAATGAGAGAGATCATCAATTTCAGAGGATTCAAGCAAGTGAAAGCATGCAAGGTGCCATCTAAATGGATGGATGGGGCTAGTTTTTATCTCGTTGAAACTCAAGTATAGCCACGCCAGGTATATACACTCCTTGCAAACTACGGTAGGGTATCACTGTCAGTAATGATATCACCAAATTAAAAAGGATGAGAAAGTTGTAAAATATATAATATGTGTTATGTGGCAATACATATAGGCTGAGTTGATTGGAGGGTAAAATAATAAGGAATGGTGTACAGAATATATCTATATTTACCTGAAGGGCATTGAACAGTATCTGATGCTCAAACTTCTTGACGCCAAGGATTTGTTGAAACATGTCGTAGAGCTGTTCCTTGGAGAGAAGGATGAGTTCCGTGTGCATGGAGGGTTGTAGCCTGGTTCGCTTCGTGTCTTCATCTCCTTTTAAAATGCAGTCAAACTTGGCCATCCAGGAAGCGAGTACAGTTTCTTTACTTAGACCGTCAATTTCAGGCAAGGATCTAAAACAGGACAAGCTAAATTGCTCTTGACATGACCGGCAGTAAAGTCGGCTATGTTATTCTGTTCAACTCACCTAACACGTTTCTCCACATTGCTTTTGAATACTTCTCTAAAATCGTGATGTGAACATGCACCTGCTTGAACCATTCGTAGCACTCGTTCAGATTTCAGAAAGACTTCCGTATAGTTTAAGATTGCATTTTGAAACGCTTCGTCAGCTGCAATTTGAGTGTCGCCTTTGAGAAAGCCCTATTCAACCCATTCAAGACAAAAGGGGATCAGTTATGAAGCATAATTGATTTATATTATGTATGACAGGTCCTTTATTTATTTATATTGTGATGTGACTGAAGGACACACATAAAGCTTACGTATAATTAAATATATTTGGAGAAAGGAGAAAGGAAACATACCTGAAAACGGGTCATGATTGTGTCCAGTTGGGACTTGGTTATTTTCGTATGTCTTTTTGTCATGTCTGTCGGCTGTTTCGCGTTAAAAGGATAAGCTATGCATCTCGAGATGAAGACATACAATTGCAGTCGCGACTTTTTCAGTTCTTCTTCTCTTTCCTGCTTCTCCTGTGCAACACAGAAACAAAATGTCACGTAAATCTCCAATTTCCTCGTATTTTGTCCTTGTGGATAAATTTAGATATTTATAGAAATATTTCCATCCATTATGAGTGAAAGACTACCCTTATTTCTCCATATCCCATCATTCGGGCAGAATCATGGCATTACGTATTAAGCAACAAGTTAAAAGAGCTGGAAACCTGGAATTTGCCCAAATTATGTGGCTTTCTTTGCATATTAAATAGCTGAGTATGTATATGAGAGTTTACATGATTTTTTTTAGCAGAAGCACTTTAATTTGCGTTTGTTCCTTTATTATCTTTTCGTTTTGCTTGCTTTTTTCTTCATATTTTTCTTAACATTGTTTTGTTCTGTTCTATCTGTTATTCTCATGTATACATACCGTAGACAACTTGGCAGGTATTGTGTACGTGAAGAAATTTTCCTAAATTTGAGTAAAAGTGAAAGCCTTTACTTTGTGCATACCTGCTTTGCTTTGAACCTCTAATGAAAAATAAATTCATTCCATAAGTACATGCATGCGTGGACATGAGAACATTTTCCATCTTAATGAAATGAAAAAAAGAGATAAAGATTGAACGTGACTATTTTTAATAAAGAATTATTAAAAATGCTTTATTTTTTTATTATTATTATTAGTTTTAATCCCTGCTGTAGCCTATTTTGACTGAACTCATCATGCCGTACCTAACTTTACTTATGCAAATGAGAGAAATGGAATGGAATACGTAATAAGTTGTGTGTCTCCAAACCTGAGGGTCAATGGAATCCGTGACCGTTTTTTCGGACCCAAGTGATGGCGAAGGTGACGTGGGTCGTTGGTGAACCGCAGCCCCACGAATAGTTGCCCCTGCACTGACATTGCTTGCTGAACCAGACCCCATGCTCCCGACCTGACCCACATTGAGGGTGTCGGAGGAAGTAGTACTATTTGGCGAGAGGGATCGACCTGACCCACCACCACTCGCTTTGTTGGGCACATCGAGGCTCTCCCTCTGGGGCTCCGATGAAAGGTGACCTCCTCGGGCGTGATGTGCATGTGTGATTGGTGCCTCTCGTGGTTCATTATCGCTGTCCTCCTCCGACGAACTGGGATCAATCATTCCTCACCTCCCTGAAATTTATGCACACATTTTCAACCGATTTCACTTCAACAAATTTAATCAAAGAAACCCCCAGAATGCAACTCCCGCAATATGTATATGGAGAAATTTAAAGAAAGATTAGCCTTGGTTAATAACTCTGCAAATGCTCTGCAAACGGAAACAACGATGCAAACCAATGACAAGGTGTACTACAAAATATAACTGCACTGCAATATGACATTGTGTTATGTTGAAATGAAACCACAATTGAAACACATTGCATATATGCCAAAATTAATGGTTGATGATAATAATGCATACTTATTATAAGTTGCCATTATATACTTAAGTATATATAATGCATCCAAAAACCATACACACTCTTCATAAATATTACACAAAATTCCAGATTGTAAAGAACTTCTGTATTACACTGCATTATATTAAGTACAACAGACAAAACAAACCACAACACACAACTACTTTTACACAACATTTGCCAAAATCCAACTCAGAAGCAGAAATACATGCATAGAATGTAGTTGGTTAGAAATTCCCTAATAGTTCATGCCTCATAATCATGTACTTGTATGTCTCATGTCGCAGGAGTAAACTAAACTAATAAGTGGAGTTTTAGTTTAGTTAGTCGTAGTAGTATCTTCCAGTTTAGTAGTAGTAGTACTAGTTGTGGATGCAGTAAATATGTTATCGATTATTATTACAGGGTTGTTGGTTATTACGTGATTCTATTATGGTCCAATTTAGTTCCTCTTGTTTACTCAACCATTGGCTATTTATTATACACATTGCATTACGTTACATTTGGTATGGATGAATAAGTGGAAAAGGTAATGCAATGTAAGCGAATGAATCATCATCATCATCTACAAACAATTAATTTTTCTAATATAATTCATCCACGTCTTGTTTGCAAAGGTGACAAAACCAAAAAGTTGGTGGGTGGGTTGGTTGAAGGTAGGTGGATGAGTGGGTTGGTTGACGTGTAAGAAATGATGTGGAATTCATATAATTTTTGCAAAACCGATAACCTTGTAAAATTATTGTATGCTCAACTAATAACAGTATTCAAGTACAGATAAGTAGAAACACAAATCGGCGATTTTAAATCAATTAGAGTGATTTAGATTTGTTTTTTTGCAATGTTGTCTAAACTTGTAAATAAATATGTAATTGCCAACTTTTTACAAGAATGGAAATGTATGTAAATATAAAGATGGTAAAAATTACTCACTTGTGATCTCGTCCGAGAATGACCACCCAACCCACACTTGCAGTACTTTCACCGTCAACTGCAATCAAGGCAAATACTGTTTCTCACAAAATTATTGGAACAGCACCACCAGGAACTTTTATTTTGTAAAGAATATTATATTTATAACAGCATTCATAAATTTGTCCAAGTAATAACTGCACTGAACACAACTTTAACGAAGCCCATGATGGTGGAGAAGATAATCGAAGATAATATCGTGCGTCCCTTTCCTTCCTTTGTGCTATTTGTATTATGATTATTTATTGTATATTTCTAATAAAAAGACCTCTACTACATCTACTACTAAGGAAAAAGAGGTGGTGTATTGCCCTGCCGTGTTGAATTGATAGATCACAGAATGATTTCTAATTAAGACAACTTATTACACAGTTAATGACGGTATATGTACACACACACATAATAATAATACCTGTACAGACTTAATATCTTATTAATTGAGTACTGACTGAATAAGAAGCCTTCTCTCTCCTCCTCCTCCTCCTTTATTTCTTTATTTATTTCTTTCTTTCCTTCTTTCCTACCTTCCTTCTTCCTTCCTTCCTTCCTACTGCTTAATAATAATTGTCCACACCATTCGCAGGGGATGAAGGAGTATAAGTAGTCGTGGTAGTATTATTCAGTTTGTGGAAATTTTCAAGGCTCACCAGCCTCACCACAAACAAATAGACCTAGTTTCGTGAATGTAAGCAACTGGAGCGGTGTGTTCTCGCCAAAGCAGAAATGGGTGGGCAAGGAATTGGGCTATATAAAATGCACTGCCTCACTTTCCCTCTATTTCTACTTTCTCTCTATTCTATCGTCAGCATGTTCTGTAGTAGTATGTAGACCACACGGATCTCACGGATATCGTGATGTGAGTGAGACAGTTAGCCAGCCATCCAACAGCCAACACCGTACGTATATATTATATACTATTGGGGAAAGTCTGTAGTGGTTGCAGTTGGGAGAAAGCATAAAATGGAGAAAGTGGGTTGGGATCTCCACGCATGGTCACATCGTCTGACCTCCTCCTCCTCATCATCTCCTCCCTGCAAGCAAACCAACACCACCACCACCACTACTACCACACTCTTTTCTATGCCATAACTACACTGCCAATTTCCTCTTCTCCTTTTGCAACTCTACTCTACTCTACTCGACCGATTGCTCTTTCTACCACTTTCCACTCGCTTTCTCCAACAATACCGCATTTATACCGACAAGGAGACAATGCAATTCCATCATCATATGACATAGCATAACATAACCCGAAGCCTGAAGCACACACATACTCCCACCACCATCACCTCCATATATAGTTTGGTTGCATGCCGATCGTCTCAATCAACCACAGCCAATTTGCTTTCTCCTTTCACGTAATCCTTTATATTCCACCACAATTATCCCATACATTCCAATCCTCTATCTCTCTCTTTCTCTCTTCCTTCTCACCCAACCAACCACCACATCATCCTTCTCCCACATATCATCAATGCGATTGGGCTGGAATTACATCAAGGTGACGACTCGTCGTCATCATCTCACTCACACTGTCAATTCAATACAGACCAAAATAAATACAAGGCTCAACAATTTCTATAATGCTCGATTCTCTCTTGTCCACAAACCGCCCAAAGACGAAAAAGAAGAAGGAGAAGAGGAGAGAGAAATAACCACAAGGAATTTCGGCACCTCAGCAACCTCATGGATGAATGCAATGATGCGAAAGTGCTTTCTCTTCGTGAAGTTGTTCATCCTTTTTTCCAGAGATTGCTACTTTCCTCCTCTTCTTCCACTTTTGCCCCACACACAACAAATACATAATACACACATAACATAAGACTCATACATAAGTACATTCATACACAACACATACACACCAACCAACCAACTCTTTTTTTCCTCTTCTTCTTCTTTTATGTAAGTGAAGTGAGTGGGTGAGTTTTTGGGTTTGGTTGGTGTGGTGTGTGTGTATGTGTGTGGTATTATATGTTAGAGTGAAAGGAAGGAAATGAAGAAGATGTGCCCGGGGTGAAAATAAAACAATTGTAAAAGGTTACAAATGGGCGGAGAAATGAATACCTCAGCTTTCTCTCTCTCTGCTCCTGAAACTGCTGCTGCTGCCCTGTCACAAACTCTTCTCTTGATGTGGACGACATGGACCCTTTTGCTACAACCTTGTCACACATCTAAGTACATGTTAAATGGGCTCAATGAGATAAGAGCTGAAAGAGAAGTATGGGTATTTCCTTTTTGTATGCATACATACATACTTACTTACATTCAGGAATTTCATGTGTATAGGTATGTTGAGTAAGTAAGTGAGTGAGTGAGTATGGTGAGCAAAAGAAGAGTTGGCCGCTCTTTTCTCCTGCTTTCTCCACTTTCTCTCTCTCTCTCTGTCTTTTTACAAAATGTTCTTATTTTGGCTAGGGAATCCGAATCCAAGGTCTAACCAACCTGATTACAAGAACATCCTTAAATTATCCTGATTTCCACATCCAATCTCATCCCACTTTTCTATCCAATTCTCAACTACGCCACATTTTCAGGAGACACGATACAATAGTGTACAAAAAGTACATATATACACATTGCAGAACTATACACACTTCATTCCGTATATATAAAGATGCATTGATTTATTCGGGCTCTATGAAGAACAGAACAGAACAAAGCAGGGACGAAAAGCACATCTCTTGTTCCCGTATTCTTTTCTGTATTGCACATTGTTGGACATTAGACATTTTATTCCATAACTTGTACCTACAAACTGATTACATCCAACGACTGGAACTACTCTCATCACAACAGGTTTTGTAGTATTATTACATTTCTTCTCTATTTTCTACAACATAGTATAGTGGCCATAAAATAAAATAGGTACATATTATTGTACTACATAACACTGCACTGAACATTATTGTATCTATCTGTTCTGACAGGTACAATATAGCTTCTATTTTTTTCGTAATGAAAAACAAACATACTAAGCAACACATTTTGTAAAGCGTATGCAATTTCTCTCAAACCTGCACATCGTCATCCATCCATTCCACTTGGGACACATTTCCCCAACATATTCAGAACAGAGTGTCATTCTTTCTTCTGTCCTGGTTTGTCTCATGCTTATTATCGTCATCGTCGCTCTTGTCTTGTGTCCTTGCGTTATTTTAATTGAGTGACACTACGGTACTGTGACAAGATTCCATACATCTTTTTTTGGCTCAAGGTTTTCACAAAATGTCTAAAATGATAGAATAAATATGATCACCACTACCACCACCAATTCAGTCTCAACATTATTTTAGCAAATACATGCAAAAATCCCACTACCGACAGCATTTTCTGCAGTATACATTCGCTTAGCTGTTTGACGGAATGACAGCCACTGTCAAAGTAATAAGTGTTTTTTATTAAAGTAAAGTGCATTGGCGTGTCATAAATTATCATTAGCCAAACGATCATGATGATCAAAAAATAATAAATAAATGAAAAGTCTTTTGCATAAGTTCGATAACATTTTATTGGAAATATCTGTTTGAGTCCAGTCCACAGTGGGGGACACGCTTCATTTTAATACTTGATGGTATCTTCATGCGAATGAATGAATGATACAATAATGTAGAAACCTGAACTAAGCATACAATTCATTGGATACTGTATAATAATAATTAATGTATATTATTTTAAAATGTGGTAAAATTATTGTTAGTAGTATTCTTAGTATTATATACGATATACGAGTATAGACTATGGTAAGGAATTAGTATTGCATGTTTTGCAAACATGATTTAATTTAACAAACAGTTTAATCTACTCATAAAATTAATCCCTGAATTAATTATTCCTACAAATTATTCATATTATGCAATTCTATAAGGCGAATCTGGACTTTGACAATTTAATTTAAAATGAGATCATATAAAACACCCATTTATTACTCATTAATTAGTCATGCGTATCAGTCAAAAGCTTTACCAGCCGCCTAACAAACAATAAATAACGGTTTGTTCCTAAACATTTCCTGGTTGGGCGCCGTGACTATAATTTATTTAGTGTTCAAATCAGGGAACAATTATATAAATGACTTTATACGATGAAGAGTAAGTATATCAGTTGTTATACAAAATCTAGGAAATTAATGTATTTCATTTGTTGTGTAGAAAGTTTAAAATTTTAAATGCACTACACGAGATTCCAATGATCTAATCCACACAACAATAACAACCATTTGATACTCGTACGTAAGAATAACCAAAATTGGCTAATATTTTGGTAACAGATTTTTAAACGATTGTAACACGTGTACATTTCTGAATTAAATACATAAAACTTAACTAACTAAATTCTAAATAAATAAATAACCTTTCAGTCCTAAACCGACTTTAGCTCACCCACCAGTAAAATAAATTGCTACAATTGAAGTTGATGTATTCTAGTTTGACCCTTTCTTTTCTACTTTCGTAAATATTGGTAGAGAAAATATATAAATAAAATAATTATTGGTATCCTTCACATCGGTTTTGTTTTCTTCCAAGTCGACATTGTCCTCACTATCAATTAAACACAGTAGAAAGGTAGTTAGTATGGTTTTGACTTGGGCTTCACAAATTGCATCTTTGGGCAGACATAGCATGTTAATTAGATTGGCTCGAAGTATTAAATTAACCTAACCAGTTTGTAAATAACTGATCTGAAAATTGTGAAAAGCTGGTGGAATCATAGCAGCTTTATCTATTAATGCTAATAATTTCTGACTGATTACTAATGCCAGAGAAACTAGGGATCTCCGTAAGGATTACTTTGAGAGGAACTAGTAACAGATTTTGGTAGAAACTCGGTACTCATGTACTCTGTAATAACTACAGTAACATTGTTTACTGTTATTGGATGGCGAAGTACTTGGCTTCTGTCGATATTTTTCAGTCTCGGACGTCTAAACCAGAACAAAAATGAATAATAGTAAATGTTTTTTTGTAAACAATACAATCCTTATAACAAATCTTACATATTGCGAATTTTCTTTTTGGAAACTTTTCCATCAGGATTCGCAGATAAGTTATGTAACTTTCTCTCTTTGCTATCATCTCTGCGAGGTTTAGGGGGTGGAGGTGTTATAGTTTGAGCAACTTGCTGAGCTACTAGTTGTGGATTTAATCTAGGTTTCCTAGAATAAGCATAAAAACTGCAATTAATTTAACTACTCCACTATGACATGAGCATGCAAACCCTACCTGGTCGAAGTCCCTTTGCGGACATCACACATGGAACATTTAAAGGCTTCAGCAGTGTTACGAAACGTACAAACGCTGCAGTCCCAAAAGTTTTCTTCCAGGGCTTTGGATTGACGCTTTTGTCGCCTGGTTAAATAAAATGTATGTGTAAAAATATATGTCCAACAAATTTATAAATTTTGGATTAATCAAATTTACTTTTGTGTTTGCTTATTCTTGCTATCCATTGTACGGTCCAGGTTTTGTTCACAAAAGGCTATATATAAATTAATCCTTCGTCCCTGTGTTATCTTATATAGTTGCTGACAACATCATGAATAACTGCACATTCTCATTCCGTAATAGTTTCTGAAACAAACAAATCCATACTCTAGTGATTACAATGTAATACGCGTCACACATACCTAAACATAAAATTCGTAAACAAAACAAATATTATTCAAACAGAACGACCAATTCCAAATGAAAGTGTTCAAGTAAGTACAATGCAAATAGTTCAATATTGAACTTTCTCTCTTCATAAGTAAATCTTACCTCTTTTCTCCTGCGGCAAGTCCACAACATTTCCCAGTCCCATTCTTGATTTTCAACAACAATTACGAGTTTAATTCTATTCAAAGCTCAAATTTAAATTAGGACAAGTCAGTATCACCCCCACTTTCTCCTACCGGCACAAATTAATTGCTCTATAGCTTTCTTCACAATGATTATATTACGCTCCCTTTCGCCTTCAGGACAATCTTACACAAACAGAAGATACGAGGTAGTGAAGGCAGGTTGCCTTTCAGGCTTCCGGGAGCTAATATAATTATACTCAGAACTTCGTCTTCCCAAGGTAAGTCTCGTTTGAGCGTTAATTATGATGTCTTCCTGCCTGCTTGCTTGTGGTGGTAACTAATAATTAATCCACTATTTTTACACCTTACTACTTTAAACGTTACATTATCTGTTCAAAACCGGAAGACAATATGAACAACTTATGCTGACTGTCTTCAAAATTAAGTAAAAATCTTTTGAAAATTAAATGAAAACCACAATCTGCAAGCAAATTAAATCTCGTTATTATGTATTATTATTTATTCATCGTCTCCTCTTCCTTCCTATTCTCTTTGGCTCGTAAAAAGCATCCAACTTTTGCCAAGAATGGAAAGTATAGCCTTTGTAGTGTAATGTAATGATTAGCAGTGACAATTTAATTTAATTGACAATTAACAATAATAAATATACTAATAAAGTGTGTTGTGTAAAGATTTCTCAATTTTAGACTCAAGTATGTAATATGAAGTAGTGTGTGCGATGTAGTACAGGATTCATTCCCCTCCGCCCGGTTTAGTCTGTCTTTTTCTAGCATCAAAAAAATTATCCCATACTCCCACCACACCCACATGACCAACCGGTGGGGTGGTGTGCTTAGCCATAATTTTCTCCAACTTTCTCCAGTTTCCAGTATATTCAATTCATTATCATTGTTCTAAACCACATTTAAATCGGTTGAGCTGCCACATTGACAAATGCAGGATGCTACCTTGACGGCCTAACAATCCGGTTACACGAATGGGCGGCAAATACCACCTGAGGCGTCCTGAGACTGATTCTAATGCAATAATGTCTCCGACGGAGACATTATTGCATTACATAACTCCATATCCAAAATGCTACAGCTTCATCTTTATTTCACCGAAGAGCTTTTATAATTTAACTGTAACATTACTTTATACTTTGAAAATATACAATTAACTACAAACTAACTCTCAGAAGGATGAGTGATTTTTTTAGCAACATATTACGCTAAAATTGTATACATACTGCTGATCCCACCCTTCATACATTTTCATGATTTTATATGTGCCTATACCTTCTATCTAATTCCTTTTGTTTATTTCATTTCATTGTAAAGTTATTGAAATGTACGAAAGCATGAAATTGTGAAATTAAGGAAGGTTAAATGAAATTTTTCTTGTTTAGTGCTATATTTGATGGTTTTTGCTTGGTTGGAATGCATGGTGGATAAAGTGCGTCCAGTTCCCCTCGCATACGTTGAGTCAAACCGGGGCACAACTTAACAGACGTCACCACCACCATAAAGAATGTAAACCCTTTCTTTTTCGTTTTGACACAGTTTCACTTTTTACTGTGCTGGCTGACTGCATGACAAAAACAACAATATTACCTGTGCCATATGTTCGTCCTAATTGGGTAAACAAACGAAAGGATAATAATAATTAATAAATCGGCAACCAACCATCACCACCGGTAATGAATGGAGAAGACTGAATCAAACAAAGGTAAGGTAATTTTGCAAAGGTTAAGAGATGCAGGATCATTTTTCTTATTTGTTTGTTCGCATTTAATTTGGTGATAGAATTCAATATCAATATTTTTCACTAAAGAAGTTAACTAATGGATTACTTTGTAGTGTAGTTGTGAGTTGAAATTTTGAAATGTATCAGATGTATGTCAATGCAATGTAGTCGATTAATAATTAATGAAGGGTTAAAATTTTCTGCTTCTTTTAGGAAGGAGAATAACAGTAGTAATAATAATGCCCAGAATACATCTGCCCACATCCAGCTGAATGCAGAACACACGTGGATCGGGCCACCACAAGGCAGTCCTCCTGGGTGCGACTGCAAAATCCAAGGGAAATAAGAAACGATCCTCATTTGCGGCTCAGGAACAACGCAGTAGTGGATTAAGCAATGGTAGGAGGACAAGTGTTCCAGATGGATGGGAGTCAATGGGGTGCAACATTCGGATGGATGCAACAAGAGCACATTATCAGAAAACGGAAGTCACTATGCCTCAAATTCATCAAGGGATTGCCAACGCTTCATTACCAATTCCTCTCAACACTATCATGAAAACCTGGGATAATGTCCCGAAATTGTATCAGTATCAGCCATCTCAATTGCAGGTGGTGTATCATAGAAGGACGGGTGAGACGGAGACTGAAGACCTAGTGAAACCGGAACCAGTTAAACCACCGGAATATCAGAATGATCAGTTCATCACACAAGTACGGATGCCTCTATAATATGTATCTATTATGTGAAATGGTTTGGGAATATTATGGCTAGCGTTTAACTGTAATTTTTCTTTGAATAAACTTACAGGTGCTCGAAGCTCATCATCATATTGTGCGTCAATCATTACCAGCTTCAAGTTCTCGATTCCCAAATACTGTACCATTACCCGATTTTCCGAGGATATCTGCAACTACGATTCTTGTCGATGCCCCGCAGCTACCGGAAAATACGCAGATCAAAGCCACATATTTTGATAATTCAACAGTTACAAGAAGAAATGAAGCACGCCATTTATCGTCTAATCAACAGGAAGATGTACAAATATTTCCAACTCCTGATTTAAAAGTAGCAACTGTTCAAAGCCGAACTGAAAATAAGCTTGTGAGTACCTCTTGTCAAGCAACAACGAAGAACAATCCAGTTGAATGCCAAACAGAACAAGTATCCCTAAAAACCACGACACTTGGGTTCAATTCGTGCGAGACCCAAACCTTCCCGTCCGATGCCATCATGCTGAAAGACATCAATTTGAATCAGCATCAGTATATATCTCGATCTAGTCAAACTGAACCGTTGAAGTGGAGCAACGTATCTAGTCAAACAACGAGTATTTTAACTCAAACCGAACATACTTTCCAAAGTGACATAAACAGAAACCAGAGTATTAACAAAGCTGTAGAAACCGAAGTAATTAGCTTTAACATAGCCGAAATCCAAGTCGATCTAAAAGTCGATAGCATAGACTTTAGTACCCAAACGGAAATTGACATCGACACACCAAAAATTTGCCTAACTTGCGACTTTAAACAGTTGCAAATTGAAGAAATTGAAGAAAACATGGCCGAATTGCAAGATCGTTTCAAAACGATGGAAATGGAGTTATTAACGACTAAAGGAGAATCAGTCCCATTTGTTCATAAAAATACTTCCTGTCAATGCAATGATGCTAGTTCAAACACGGAAGAGTTACCACCCACACCTCTTGAAAACCACACTGACATTCTACATTCTCAACTAGAACAAGAAAATGAACAACTCAAAGTGACAATTCAAACGCTAAAATCACAACTGAGCTCTTTCCAATGTGGTCTTAAGAGGTTGCGTACGGCAATTGAGAAACCAGTACGTAATTTATTTTAATCCATATCGCTTCATTAGTCAATATTTACGACATGTTAAATAATTATGTACTTAGATTGTCGAGGACACTAATGTATCTGAGGATACTATACAAGAAGTTCTTCATAAGGCAGACAATTTCATACTGAATTGTTCAAACTCCCAGAATCGTGCTTTGAAAATTAATGACCATTTATCCATTTTAAATACTTGTGTCAGTGTAGCAAACGGAATTTTGAATGAAACTCCTCCAAAAAAATGCTGACCAGTTTACACCGCATTGTAAGTTCAAAAATTAAATTGTCTATATTGGGCATAAAATATCACAAATCCTTACAATTCTAATTATTTTAGTAATATACACTTTGTTTGACCCAGTCTGCTGATACGGCCACAGCACGCAATTTGTCGTCTTCATCTTCCTCCTCACTTCCATCCACGTGCCTTTTCCTCTTCAAATTTGGCTTCTTCTGTTTTTTTGGAGGACCTTCACATGGTTGCAAATCCTTGGAAGATATCCTTTTTCCAGACGACTTGAATAGAAATATTCCAGACCTTTTTTCAGCCTTTCTAGAATTATGGCTGCTGGATTCTTCAACGACCTCATCCTCAATTATCCTACAGATACAATATTTAATTTAATAATGTGATTCCTTTTCGTGTAATTCATTTTCATTGTTCAAATGATCAATAATATTTTATTCTTAGTACTTTATAATAGAAATATATATTACTTACTTGTCCAACGCGGCTGAGAGTTTTTTTGCAATAAACTTTTGCCTATCTGGAGTAACATTTAGTGAATATGGTTTTGGAAAATCTTCTTCACAATTGAGCAACTCCCGAATGCTTTTCCCAGCAGTGGATAACAACGACGATGAAGAGGGCGAGGAAAGTACTCCGAACTTTTTTGTACCATTTTTTACAAATATACTCTTCTCCTCCCCATTAATCTTATCATCCACTCCTGCATAAGGACAAACATAATTCATAATTTAGACAATTAAGTGCATCTAATTATTTATTTATCATAAATTATGTTTACACACGTTTCTTTTTCTTCACAACGAATGCCGGGTCGACTGCGGAACACAGTTTGGCTCGCACTTCTTCGTTATCGTTTTCTGATGACGATGGCATTTTCCTTCAGATTTTCGTCCCCCTTACTTCACCCTCCTCGACTTACTCCTAGTTGTCGTCATTTTAAAAATCCGTATTTATTTTAGCATAATTAAGATTTTGTAAAAATATGCACATTATGCTCTTGGCTCTTGATCTCTCTGCTGATCTTGTATTGCGAATTTGTCCAACTCCCGCTGCCACCACCACCACCATACAACCGAACCCATATTATTATGAAGAGAGGTGTTTCTGTCATACTGAACTGAACCTGTCACGACGAACGGCGAGGCTGCTGATTTTAGGGAGTTTTCGGTGTTGTTCTTGTCCTGTTCTGGAGAATAAATAAGTATCTTATCTTTAAAAAAGTCCTGCAACTGAATTGCAATGACGGACGCAAAGTACTTTACGACAACCAAGAAGGGGGAAATATTCGAACTCAAGTCGGAGTTGAATAGTGACAAGAAAGAAAAGAAACGAGAGGCGGTCAAAAAGGTAAGTTGTTTTGTTATCAATGATAAGTGTGTGGTGGTAATGGTGGAGTGAGAAATTGTGGTGTTGGTTGGTATCATTTTTATTTTGATATTGTTTGGGGAACAGGTTATTGCATCCATGACGGTGGGGAAGGATGTGTCTGCCTTGTTTCCGGATGTCGTCAATTGTATGCAGACAGACAATCTGGAGTTGAAGAAGTTGGTCTATTTATATCTCATGAATTATGCAAAGAGTCAACCAGATATGGCTATTATGGCTGTGAATACGTTTGTCAAGGTGAGTGTTAATAGAATTAATTCAGAGGCAGAACGTAAATTACATGAGTCAGTCATGGACAATTACGATAATTGTAACTCAAATTTGCAGGATTGTGAAGATCCAAATCCATTAATTCGTGCCCTTGCTGTTCGTACCATGGGCTGCATTCGGGTGGATAAAATCACGGAATATCTATGTGAACCATTGAGAAAATGCTTGAAAGATGAAGATCCATATGTTCGCAAGACGGCAGCCGTTTGTGTGGCTAAGCTTTATGACATTAATGCACAACTTGTTGAAGACCAAGGCTTTCTAGATCAGTTGAAAGACTTACTCAGCGATTCCAACCCAATGGTGACTGATTTATTTTTGGGCGATTTGGAAATATGAGATCTAAATGATATTGTTTTTGTAGGTGGTAGCAAATGCAGTTGCAGCTTTGTCAGAAATCAACGATTCTAGCCCTAGTGGTGTCCCTTTGGTGGAGATGAATGCTCCAACAATTAACAAACTTCTCACTGCTTTGAATGAGTGCACAGAGTGGGGACAAATTTTCATTTTAGACTCGTTGTCTAACTATAATCCAAAAGATGAGCGAGAAGCACAAAGGTTTGATTTCTGCACTTATTATTTTTATTTGAATCACATGCACAGAATATGACTTAATGTTTTGTTTCAATTGAAATAGTATTTGCGAACGAATTACTCCTCGTCTTGCCCACGCTAATGCTGCTGTGGTCCTCTCAGCTGTAAAAGTGCTGATGAAATACATGGAGATGATCAATGACTCCGAGTTTGTAACGGTTCTGACTAGAAAGCTTGCACCCCCTTTGGTTACATTGCTATCATCCGAGCCAGAGGTATACTATTACTTTTTGTTCTGACTAATGAATCATTCTAAATATGCTCAACCATTCGCAGGTGCAATATGTGGCTTTAAGAAATATCAATTTGATTGTACAAAAGCGTCCAGACATTCTAAAACACGAAATGAAGGTGTTCTTTGTCAAGTACAATGATCCCATTTACGTCAAATTGGAAAAGCTGGATATCATGATTCGTCTTGCATCTCAAGCCAACATTGCACAAGTGTTATCTGAATTAAAGGAATATGCTACAGAGGTGGATGTGGATTTTGTGAGGAAAGCAGTTAGAGCAATTGGTCGCTGTGCTATTAAAGTGGAACAATCGGCTGAACGTTGTGTTGCTACATTACTGGATCTAATCCAGACTAAGGTAAGCAATCTGGTGGTTTAGCTTTATGATTACGAGTGTCTGGGTGTCAAAATAAATAAATTTTATTTTTATTTTGCTTCAGGTGAACTACGTGGTTCAAGAGGCTATAGTTGTCATCAAGGACATTTTCCGAAAATATCCCAATAAGTATGAAAGTATTATCTCAACCCTGTGCGAAAATTTAGATACTTTGGATGAACCGGAAGCAAGGTATAGGACATAGAGTTATATAGTGCTATTAGTGCTTTCAAAAGGCTCCTTTGGATGGGTGTGTGGTTTAACGAAATTATAATTATTGTGTTTGTGTTAAGAGCTTCAATGATTTGGATCATTGGAGAATACGCGGAAAGAATTGACAATGCTGACGAACTCTTGGAAAGTTTTCTGGAAGGATTTGCTGACGAAAATAGTCAAGTACAACTTCAGCTATTGACAGCGATCGTCAAATTATTCCTCAAGCGTCCAGCCGACACACAGGAATTGGTACAACAGGTCTTATCTTTGGCAACTCAGGTAACTTGATTAATTTCATTTATTTGTGAAATATTGTACATATTTAAATTACATGGACATTGGTGAATTCAATTGTTTAGGATTCCGACAATCCAGATTTAAGAGATCGAGGTTACATTTACTGGCGGCTTTTATCCACTGACCCTGCAGCTGCCAAAGAAGTAGTTTTGGCAGAAAAACCCTTAATTTCGGAAGAAACTGATCTTTTGGAACCCACTCTCTTGGATGAGTTAATTTGCCATATTGCCAGTTTAGCATCGGTCTATCACAAACCACCGAGTGCATTTGTTGAGGGCAGGGCTGGTCTCCGAAAAGCTTTGCCGGCAAAGTACGTACACAGTTTAAACTCAAATTTGATGAATTGCTCATTTAAATTACATTTTTGTCTTCAGCAGGGGCGAAGGCTCTTCTTCTGGTGTGGAGACAACTGCTCAGCCAGCCGTCATTCCATCTCATGATACCTTGATTGGAGATCTTTTGAGCATGGATTTGAATCCTCCAATTGTACAAACTGCAGCCCAACCTGCTTCAGGATATGGAGGTCATCTTGATTTGCTGGGCGGTGGCTTGGATGCATTGGTAATGAACCTGATATATTCATTTACGAGAATGAATGATCAACAATATTACTAACTCCCATATTAATTTCAGCTGGATGTTGGGGGAAGCACTGGAATGTCATCACAACCTGCACCGCCTGCCGGTGGAGGTCTTCTAGGGGATATATTTGGACTTGGATCTGGTGCACCAACTGCAGCATACGTTGCGCCTAAAATTCCTTGGCTTCCTGCAGTGAAGGGGAAAGGACTCGAGATTAGTGGAACTTTTACTCGCAGGTAATAATATATTATTCCAAGGGTGAATTTGCATTTCTTATTGGGATGGAATGATGTATTCTCTTTCACTTTTGGTTTCAGGAGTGGTCAGATTTTTATGGACATGACATTCACAAACCGAGCAATGCAACCAATGTCCGGGTTTGCTGTTCAATTTAACAAGAATAGCTTTGGGTTACTTCCTGCACAACCTCTCCATGTTCCATCCCCATTAACACCAAACCAAACCTGTGATGCTTCCCTACAACTGAACACTACCGGACCCGTGCAGAAAATGGACCCCTTAAACAATCTTCAGGTATGTGATTTGCGTTGTCTAACACCCGAAGTACATAAAGTACAAAAATAAATATGTGCATCTTTATTTGAATTTGAAATAGGTGGCTGTCAAGAACAATGTGGATGTTATGTACTTTGCCTGTTCAGTTCCAATGCATGTATATTTCGTGGAGGATGGCCAAATGGATAAGCGAGTCTTCTTGCAGACATGGAAAGACATTCCAACACAAAATGAAGTTCAATACACTTTGACCAGCATGTCTCATAGTTCTGGTTAGAAACAGATATTAAATCATGTTGGTTTCCAAAGTACTAATGTTTATATTCCCCTTGCAGATTCCGTTGTTCAAAAGATGCAACAAAATAATGTGTTTACAATAGCTAAACGCAACGTGGAAGGACAAGACATGCTTTACCAATCATTGAAACTCACCAATAATGTTTGGGTTCTTGCAGAAATTAAAATTCCACCTGGAGGCAGTGTGTACACGGTATGTAATTTCATATCACACTTTTTTTTCAAATCCATCCACACGCATAATCTATTGTAATGTTACAGCTTAGCATCAAATCCGTAACAGTGGACGTAGCAGCCGGTGTGTACCAAGCGTATGAAAACATTCTCAGATCTTAATTTAGTTAGACCACAACACAGTTAAAGAATATCCACATCATGAATTAGATTACTATACTAGAGGTCAAACTATTATTATTATTATGAACTGAAAAAAACTATCATTACTTTATAATTCATTATTATTTGATGCATGCAATGATAAATATCTATGAACCGGTCATCATGATTAACTTATTCTAAACTATTGCTGGAATAAATAATAGCATACAAAAATAAACAATTCCAGATGTCATCGATTGGCACTCTTTTGCTTTTTCAGAAATCCACACTCATTAAATAGGCTTAAATAATACATAAGCCTATTTCCCAAAATGGACCGATCATCATTTTCATGCAACGCAATATTGAAATAAATACTGAGTTTGTTTATTAGTTATTCTTCTTTTTGCTGAATTGTAACATTCCGCAATCATGAACCATTACCATTACCACCATCCATTTCATATTTTGATGATGGCTATAATTAAATTGCAATAATTTTGGTCACCATATCCTCTGTGACCTAAAAGTAAGCCCATCCCGAATGGATTGACGATGATGGTTGTTTTTGGTTGGTGTGACCCTCCCTCCACCAGAGGATGCTCAGAGTGACGTCTGTCTTTTGCGGGTAGGCGTACGCAAAAATCCCAGAAAATAGTATAAATGGATCAGTTCGTTCGTTCGTTCAGCAATAAGTAGTAGGTAATAGTGTGGTCATAATATGTGATATGTATAAGAAGGAGGCACAGACAGACTGCTATTTTATTCTGCTATTCATTCCATTCTATTCGGTGTGAGTGAGGAGGGCAAGGTGAGTGAACGAGGTGGCACACTCACTTTCATTTACTAAAAAACTTACCTCCCTCACTAAATAAACTGACTGAAAACTGAAACGACTGAAATAAGAAGTCTCAGTCAGACTTATCAAAATTATATAATAATTGTTCCATTATTTAGTGATTTAATCCAAGCATTGATTGATTGATTGAATCGGAATTGGACGACCTTGTCTCGTCCGGTCATATATATCGGGTCGGGTAGTGGGTGGCTCTAAATCTACAGTTGTTGTACAGTACACAGTAAATTAATTAACGTGTTCTACATTATACAATCCGGGTGAAGAAGATTCCAATAATTTCTACAAAAATATTGCTTCCACACCGCAGTATATTATCACTACTAATAAGAAAAGTAAGTAAGAAGAATTATTTAAATCATAAAAAATCCATTTTTGCAAAAACTAATTCGTCAGTCGGTCAATCAATCAGTTGTCAAGGCAACTGTTTGGTAGGCTGGGCTGGAGAAGAAGAAAGTTCTTATAATAATAATAAAACTTCCTCCGCCAGCAGATCATCAGCAGTAGCAGCAGTCAGTCAGCAAGAGCAGTCAGTCGCGGACGGACGTTATCAGGAAGAGAAGATAATTTTATTGAAGTTGTTGAAGCTACAAAAAGATAAGCACACTCAACGCACCCACACATTAACTAAGCTGCTCTTCTCTTCAGTTAGTTCATAGTTAGTTAGTCAAGTCAAGTCAGCCATCGTCATCATCATCACCATCATCTATTTTATTAGCTAAACTAAACTCCACTCACTTCATTCAATTCACCTGCAACCTGCTGCCCTTGATTTTATATATCTTTCGTCTTCATTCTCTCTTTCGTCACTGACACGTGTGGTGGTGTGGTTGGTGGTGAAAATCACAAAATTCTTCCAGTTTTCGACATTCTCCTCGACCAAGTGGAAATTTAACTCGAGATCTGTCCCCTGTTTTGTCTGTGTGGAGGTTCGGCAGCTATTCAAAATGCTCATCAAAGAATTGTAAGTTTTACCTTTTTTGCTCATTTCCAATATTTACTCTTTTTTCTTGAGACGTCTTTTCATGTGTTAAAAATGACGTAATAATGAGTCATCAACAATCGGTGATCATGATGGATCATCATATCATTATGAAATATCCGGCGGACAAGTGATTCTGCTTGTCATTTTGCTATTAATAAGTATTACGAAATTTGTATATTTATTCTGAGAGTTGTTTTTATTTATATTTTATAATCAGCCGTGTTGTGATGCCTTTGACGGTTGAAGAGTACCAGATCGGTCAACTCTACTCTGTCGCAGAGGCCAGCATGAATGAAACGGGTGGTGGAGAAGGGATAGAAGTAGTAAAAAATGAACCCTTTGACGGTGTTCCACTCCTGGGAGGAAAGTACAGTAAAGGACAGTACACGTATAAAAAGTATCATCTAGCTAGGTAAGAATCTTGCACTTTGTCTCAGCTTGTAGACTGTTTTTGGAAATGTGATGTGAATAATGATTTGACTAATGTGTATCGCTGAGATATTATAACTAATAGACTATTATTGATCCCGTTTTTAGTAAAGTTCCAACATTTATACGAATGTTGGCTCCTAAGGGTTCAATGGAAATTCATGAAGAGGCGTGGAATGCTTACCCATACTGCCGCACAGTCATTACCGTGAGTTACAATCACACTAACGAATATGATGAATCGAATCTAATAGTTTAGTTTCAGATTCATAGTTTGAAATTAAGCTGATCTTTATTAATTATGTAATTACAGAATCCAGGCTATATGAAGGACAACTTCATCATTGTGATTGAGTCTTTGCATTTACCTGACAAAGGAAACCAATACAACGTACATGAATTAGGAAATGACAAGTTAAAGATGCGCGAAGTTGTGATGATCGACATTGCAGCAGACTCTGTTTCGCCAAGTGATTACAAAGCTATGGAAGATCCTGGCAAGTTTCGTTCACAAAAGTCAGGTCAGTGAATTCAATGTATTAGTATTTTTCGGTTTTATTGTTTTTGCGAACAACCAGTAAAAAATGATAATTTAATAAGACCAGCAGAAAGTAATATTGCGGCCAACTAAAAATGTAATATAACAAAAAAAAACAAAACAATTTCACATTAAAGTATCTTGACTGTTAAACTATCTCTAAACCAATATCTTAAACTATCTCTACTTGTTCCTTTGGCTGTTTTCTTCCTACATAAAACAATTAAATTATTATTTTCAGGAAGAGGACCACTTGTTGGAGAATGGCAAGGAATGGTAAGAAAAACTGATTTTATTGTCTCACCCACCATTATTTTTTAGAAGAATTTGTCATTTAACAAAAAAATATTGTCCATGCCCTCAGGTGGATCCCGTCATGACGTGCTACAAGCTGGTCACTGTTGAATTCAAGTGGTTTGGATTGCAAAACCGAGTCGAGAACTTCATTCAAAGGGCTGAACGAAGACTTTTTACAAATTTTCACAGGTACACATGCACTGAATTCCTATCTGAATTCTAAAGTCCGTGGTTTCATATTATATTATTATTAAACATTATTTTTTCCTTAAATTTCTTTAGGCAAGTCTTTTGTTGGATTGATAAATGGTATGGAATGACAATGTTGGATATACGAGCGCTGGAAGACAAAGTTCGAGAGGAGTTAGACAGGGTGAGAATTGCTTATGATTATTTGATTTTCAACTTATGGCGAAATTGACAGGATCTACTATCGCAAACACGTGGTTTGCTTTATAAGCATTGACTAATTGCATTTATTCCATTTTATAGCAAAGAAGAACTGGAGAAGTTCGGGGTATGAAGGCAGAAAGCGATTAAAAATTCATCAGCCAATGCAAAATTTCCAAGCAATCTATTACTATTACTTAAAAACGAACTACTACTGTATATTATGAAGCTGGTTAACAGTTCATGCATCTGTTTGTCAATTTTATAAATCTGATGCATTCTTCACCATAACATCTGTTTAATTTTGTACAAACAACGTGATATTCTGTTACTTGTCTTATTACTGTTACAAATTATTAGGTTTTATAGCTCTCATGGTCTTCACGAGACCCAGAAGAGGTTGCATACCTTTTGTGACACTTTGTCATATTGGGCTTAAATGTTTTGTAGCCTCGTCTAAGTTCATAAAATCGCAGTCTTCAAATCCGATTTATTTCAAAAGTAGAATGATAGGAATTGTGAATCTGGTTTAGTCGTACATTCCATTCCCAGAATTTTTGTTCCAAGTTCGTCGTATCTTAATCGTTAGTACTATATACTTGCTTGCATGCTTTGATATTTCTATACTTTCCTTCCCGAGGTATTCATTCGGTTTATTTCTCCCTTATTTTGAAACAACAAGAAAAATGATTCAATAAGGTTGCTGAAGAATGTGGCTCTTAATATGTTACTTATTATATTCAGAAACTCTTAATCGATTGATTCGATTCTGGCCGGCCGGCAAATTGTTCGTCGTATCGTCGATATAGAAAGAATTTTAGAAAAGTTTGAAAAACGTGTAGTATATATATCCGCAAAACGCAACATCATACTGTGGACGTAGCTCTTGTTTGTGGATCTATTCCGACTAGCAAATAATTACGATAGAAGCAAATTGAAAAGATATATTGCTCGTTTTATGATAAAAACTGTACTAATAAGAAAAGAAAGATACATGGTTCTCGCATAAATCAAAGGAAGTATTAATCTAGTCACCAATACGCCCCCACACACACACACATATTAAGGAAAACCCAAACCGACTAATTTCGTTAATCAATATAAAAAAACTAAAGATAACAAAGTAATAATGTATATTATGAGTTTATAACAAACAATGTTGGACTTACTTTTCTTAATTTAATAATTTCAGTCATCATCCATTACATTATGCTAACTATTTTAAAGTTCATTTCGTTCGCATAAATGAAGAGATGGCATTTTGTCGCCATATATACATAAATATATATACAGCGTCTCAATTAAGTCTAGCCTTAACCTTATTGTATAATTTCATTCAAGTAGATAAGCAATTTCAGAGTAATAATAATAATTTTGCCAAAGACAACAAAGGCAAAGTAATAATTATACACATTACACTTTATACATATTTACTTATCAATTAGTTATCAAATTGACTGAGTTGAGCTAAGCTTTGTCTGAATTGATTTATTACTATTCAGCATATTATTATTATTATCATTATTATTATCAAAACTACAATAATAGTTCCAATTTCAATAAATGGAAGAGGAGAGAGAATTCATAACCAGCAATTTCTTTGGCTTTTACTGATTATTCATTGATTTTGCATTTCATTTCTAATATTTATTGAAGGTGATTGCACATTATGAATTTAAGGTTGATAACATGTTGATAACATGTTCGTGATTATCTGAAAGGATTCTCTTCTGGAGCCTATGCAAATAATTAAAAGTGTCTCATCTTTCCCCAGACTCAACAGCGGTACCTTTGAAAAGTTATCCTTGTTTTGAATTGAACTGTTGTGATCTTGAGCAATTTTATTGACTTTTGGAGCAATTAAAATTAATCGTCTTTAATTAAAGTGGAATGAATAAAAATAAAGTAAGTCGGAATTTGAGGTTGGATTTAACGAGGTTACTTTATGTGGTTAGCATTTTTTAATGGTTGGTGGGAGATGTTGATATTTTTGTTTGTTTTTGTTTGTTTATAGGCAATAGGAGCAAGAATTGTAGAATTGTAATTGAGGATAATACTTACATTTAACTGGTGACTCGCAGAATGTGAAAATTTGGAAACGGATTCGATTCAATAAGGACCAATCTAAATTTTCTCAACTCTGGAGGAAAATATTGACCAGCAAGCAGGGCACAATGTTGGAAGGCTAATTATTTGGTGGTGCTGTACGAAGATTGTCCTTCAAGAAGCATTCGAATGAAATTAGACAAGGAATAATAATGAGTGGGGGGTAAAGAGTGACCGTGAGGCCTGGGTGGCTTACACGATGGGAGTGCGTATCCCATCAGTAGTAGTTATCGGGGTGGGGGCGCTGTTTTTCCTTTATCTCCTCCCTTGGCAGCACTTACCGAGCGTCCCGTTCCCATCTCCTTCCTCCTTTCCACGCAGTGGCAGCTCCAGGGTCATCAATAATACTTCTATGACGCTGGAATCCTTATATCCTCTTCTTCCCTACGATACGGATCTGCTTGATCAGTCTACTCTTCCGCTGCATCAACCCACTGGCCTTGTTACTTATCGTGCCATGGTGGACTCGGGAGTCTTGTTCAATGTGACTGCGTCCGATGTTCTTGTCATTCTGCATATTCAGAAAACTGGTGGGACCTCATTTGAAAAACACATTGTTCAAGATCTCGTGATTGAAAAGCCTTGTGTTTGCTGGAAAAAGAGGAAACGATGTAAATGTCCAAGACCTCCGAATCGAGGTAGTATGCTTAATACATTCACAGCGTGGATTTTTGAAATATTTAGTAGTGTATTGTCCAATCTGCAAAATCCTGATCTTGATCTTCATTTTTGCATAGATAAAGGAAAACATGAGGAGCAGAGGTCTTCAGATTCCTGGCTGTTCAGTCGATTTTCCACAGGCTGGATCTGTGGACTTCATGCAGATTGGACAGAATTGACGGCATGCGTTGACGCTGAATTGGACAGGGCGTACGGTACACCAGTACAAAGACGGTAACTATTTATTTAACCAACTTGGGTTTCATAAACTTGATCATAATTTTATTTACTAATGTGCGTTAGATATTTCTACGTGACCATGATCCGTGATCCCATTCATCGCTTTCTCTCTGAATTTCGTCATGTTCAACGTGGAGCTACTTGGAAAGCATCAAGACACATTTGTAATGGACGCTATGCCAGTCCTGAGGTAGGAAGTGTGCTTTTAATGACCAGAGTTACTAGAAAAACTTAATTTATTTACTAATCTTTTTAATTTGCAATTTTTCTAGGAATTGGGCAAGTGCTATTCTGCCCGGAGTTGGGCAGGAGTAACCCTAAGTAACTTTCTGAATTGCTCTCACAATCTTGCATTTAATCGGCAAACGCGAATGCTGTCTAATCTTACTCAGATTGGGTGTTACAACAAGTACAATTCCACTTCTATTCGAAGAATGCATTAATATAAATATTCGTAACAAAATTTAAATTACTAACTTTCATCCGTAGGAGCTACATGGTTCCTCATCAACGTGATATGACAATGTTGGCTTCTGCAAAGCAAAATTTAGCATCAATGGCATTTGTCGGGCTAACAGAAAACCAAAAGGTAAGGATAAACATGATGTAATGTTACCTTGATTATCTATATTTATATAAATTAATTCAAACATTTCAGATATCGCAATACATATTTGAAGAAACCTTCAAATTACGTTTCAAGATTCCATTTACACAAAATGAAGACACATATTCAAAGTCAACATTAGACAAGACCACACCTAGCGAATTAGAAGCTGTTCGTCAAGCGAATTCACTAGATTTGGAATTGTACGCCTTCGCGGAACAACTACTTCATAACAGATTTAACCAACTTAAAATACGAGACCCAGACTTTCAAGAGCATTACAATTCTCTCGGAGAACAAAGTGGGAGTCATTTTTCTTGGGATGATATTGAAAACGAAGACTAGACAAAATCGCCTCAAAGTATTATAATAATATCCTTTTGATCTGTTATTATGTCCGAGTATTACACACACACACATCTTGCTTTCGTTAATTTATGTAATATCGCAATTGTCATATGTAGATTAACTATGTTATCCATTTCTCGCAAATGAGGTCACTATATATTTGACACATGATTTTGATTTAATATGTTGTATTTCCTTATGTTCGAGATTGTGACCTTTAACTTGACATATCATGTAACCTCCCTGCCGTTATTGACCCATTGTATTGGTCTCTTTTATTCGATTACCACCCGTATAATATTCTCGCATTAGTTTTTCCTAGTTTTTTTTATAAATATATATCGCAATCAAACCTCGTTTCATTCATTCTCTGTTCTCTGATATGGAATTTATACTAACTTTCACGAATTGAATGGAAAGAAAAAGGGAATGTGAAGAATGGTTTGCATGTCCCTTCTTAATATTATCACTTGGTGAAACAAACAAAAGAATAAGATACATATCTCGAAAATGTTCTTAAAGACTGGGTACTCGAATTGTATGTATTAATGATTGTAGTGTAGCGTAGATGAGAGAACAGGCAAATAATATAGATAGAAATGTTCTTACTTACAAAAGAAAAATAACATATTGGCAATCATCCATAAAAGATACAAATCTTAATAAATAATGAGTTATTATATTAACCCGCAGATTGTGCCTTGCGGTTTGTTATCAATAAATTGAGCGTTACTTGATTACTACTGAGACGAATCCATTTATTCAAAATATTACAATGATTATGATGAATATACAATAATTTCTCAATGTAATGTACAAGCTAACATTATGAACTAAGTTGAGTTTATAATAAAAATAAATAAAGTATTACTAAATTACGTGTCAGAATGAGAACACAGGAAAAGTTACATTTATATCAAGTTGATAATATCATCTTTCATGAAAAAATAATAATACTTATTTCTGAATAAGTTATTCTGGGAGTATCACCACAAGAATCGGTAAATTGTTCGTATACTAATCTAGTCAGTCTTTAAGTTTTTTTAGGAAGGTCTCTGATAAATTGTTCAGTTTCTGATGTTAAGTTATTGAGTTATAAGTGAGAATTATTATGAACATATAAAATTGCAAGGTCAAGAGCAGCACGCGCGTCTTCAGCAGAGTCATGCCCGTGTTCAGATTGTTGTATAATTTGGTGTAGATGTTCGGAAGTGATAGTTCTTAGAGCTCTTTTATAGGGAAGGCCTCGTCTGTGAGGGTAAAGCACCGAAGCTACAAAATAGGGAAAACACATTTTAATTTATTGGTTGAAAATTAAAATAACAAACAAGATTCAAACTTACTATCGACGACTGAGTCATGACGGAGTCGAAGTGCAATTAAATCCGACTCTAAACTATGTCCAACAAGTATGGAATTAGGCCTGAGCTCTGTTAGAAGAACTGCTTGAACGTCTGTCAAAGTAGTGGTTACATCTTTCATCATCTCTTCGGTTATACCACTGTATACCGTGTTATAGTCAAGAATTGGGTCAGGAGGTTTAATAAGTTGGTCATACCTGTAAACATAAACATTAATATATAACATAAGCAGTAAAATGATAACATAACATAAAAAAAAACAATAAAAATTATATTTTAATGAGTGAAATACATTTTATTGCCAATGTCGTCCAAAAACGTCGCCCGTGCCAGAGCGTTCCCAGTTGTTGTGTACACCATCTCACAATCTATAACACGATTAAATATGTTGGAAATGGTAATCTAAAAAAAGACATAAGAATACAGTATGATGTTAATACTTACCAACACCTACAATATCCCAACGATGTGTGCCCATGTCCTCATCAGCACCAGCGGACTGTACGGCTGTAACAAACCCTCGCATATCAGAAACTGGGTGGGATTTCGGCACATGATATGAGGTAACCGTGCACCCAGATGAACCTTTCTCGTCCCCGCAACAAGAGTATGTAACTACTAAAGTCCGGTTTACTAAATAATTAACAGAAAATTTAAATATGAATGAATACATATGAATCGTAAAATAAGTAAAAACAATAAATATAAACCTTTTTGAAACGATTTACGCCCAGGATGAAAGGTACATACTGTGGCGGGGAGTTGCTCGCCATTTTCAGTCACCTCAAATACTTTGTGACACCTATCACAAGTCCTCCGGGTACGCTCAGAGACGTATTCTCGGTCCCACCCACTACGTTGAGCAGCTGCACGTCCTATTTTTAAAGTTTATAACATTATTTAACTGGTGTTGGCAGATATTAATTGCACGTTATGACATATTTATATGCGACTGAATTTACCAGGTTCAGAAGTTGGATGTGGACGAGGAAATCCATTTTCTGAAAGTTGTGCTTCAGTAAGGATGAATTTATTCAGTCCGTTATATAAAGCTGGGCCGGTTGGTCTCACAATTCCACCTGTGTTGAAAAATAAAAATCCATAATAACAGCAGTTGTTATTGGATTAGAATTTAGGGGTAGATTAATTATACATGGTGCTGGAGGTGGTGCAAAATTAATGGAAGATGAATTAGGTATTATCCACCCATTGCCCGAGATGGGTGCTGGGACAAAATACTGAGGGGTAATATAACCCATTAAAGGAGCATTCACGACATGGAATTGGCTAATCACTCCCGTTATTGGATAGTGACTTCCGGGAGCGATTGAATATATAACTGGCGTTTGCGGAGGAGTCCAGCAATACATTGATACAGCAAAATAAACACACCTTTGTTCTTTGTTCTTAAGACGCGTTGAGAATCATGAAACTGTGCGATAGATCCGATGTCTAAAAAAGAATGTATTAATATAAGAATATAGCAAGACACCACAAACAAATCATGTCGAAATAAATGTTTAGCAGTACCGTTTTCACTAGCATTTTCTTTCGGCTTTGGCTCGTCTAATTCTTTTCGAATTGCTCGAACTTTGCCGACGGCTAAGCTGAGGTACACAGGTTTAGTTTTTGAACGAGTTTCGATTGCTGCTTCTTCTTCTATCGCTCTTGTAAACGCATCCTGATTATTATCATAAATGTTTACAGCAGCTTCAAATAGTTGATCCAAAACTTTCTGTCGGATAGCTGTTGGTATTTTGCTATTTCCTTTTGACGGCGAATCTATGCTCACAATTGGCCTCTTCTTAATCTGAATTGAAACAAGAGATATTCCTAGGTAAAGTCGCCCTTTTAAAAAGTAGGAATTAAGCTGTAACTGCATAGCTTATTACATTTTTCACAGTGGAATGTGCAACTCTATTGGATCCTTTGACCGATGTTTTTGGAATGGTTGTTCCACTGGAAGCAACGCTAGGAATATTTACAGCGGATTTTCCTGATTCGGGCTTCACTAATAATGTTGGTGATCTTAACAATCCAGACACATTTGGAACATAGGCGATACGCTTCTTAGTAGGTGATGTAGAGGGAACCGAGGTTGATCTGAAAATGTGGTATTACTATTAAAACTTACACTTATGTATATATAATCAATCCATGCCATGTTTTTTAGCTTAACCAAAATTCCTCTTTTCTTACCTGACAGTTAATGTGTCGATGGTGGAAGTAGTAGTGGAATTTGTTATCGCTTTCTGAGATTCTATACGTTTCGCAATAATGGAATGTAAATTAGAAGGGGTAGGACGACCTTTTGCTAGATTCTTGACAACTATTTTCTCTGCTCCAGCATGCGCTTGTCTCTTTTTACCAATATCCACAGGAGCAATTGGAGTTTCAATCACAATATCCTTTGTAGGCAGCTTTTCTTCCGGTCGGTACTCTTGGAACAGTCTCAAACATTCCAGCTCAATTTCATCTGGATCATCTTCATAGTCGGAAATTTCTGGCAAACTGAAATCTTCAACATCACAATCATCGATTGGTTTGTTTTCAATCCTGCTATGCTGATCTTGTTCTACTATAGTTTCTTTCTTCAGACTCACGTGTTCAGATTTCTTGCGATCCTCCAGCGGTGTTTTGCTTACTTTTTTATCCTTCACTACTTGATCCTTAGTTCCATTTCTGCTATGACTAGATTTTGTCGACGAATGTTTTCTACTATCTGAACGCGATCCTCCAGACTTTGAATGAGAGGACCTTGATGACTTTCTTGGTTTGTCGTTACTTTCCGACTTCCTCGACGTTGATGGCGAATGGGATTGTGGCCTATTCCGTTCTTTATTGTGACTACTACTGCGCGATGTTGAAGACTTTGACGATTTATGCTTACTTGAATTTCTACTACCGCTACTTTTAGGTTTGTCCACCTGTTCAATTAAAACAAAAATAAATTTTCGACCTTTTAAATCAATGCATAGTTTATTGTATAGTTTCTTTGAACTGACCTGCTCAAGAATAATACAATCAGCGTCACTTTCGACTTTGATGTTTTCAATCTTTATACATTTCGACGTGATGAGTGCGTCTGCGTCTCTATGATATTTTATACTTTTCGAATAAACTGCCTTTTTTGTCTCGTTTACAAGTTCCTCTGCAGCTTTGCGTTTCTGACCACACACCTCCTGGATTTTCTTATCCACAGCACCCTTGTCACCAGTCTGTTCACCAACTATTTCTAAAAAAGTGGAAGAGAAATTATAAAACTAATCAAGAGGCAAACTAAACTACCAACCACGTGTAAAATTTTGCTTACCGGCATTCACAGCAGGAATGATTGTGCTTGTGTCTCTCTCTGATGCCTCGCATTTAATAACCACGTGCCGCTCTTGGTCTTCTTGTTCCTCCTCTTCTTCGCTGCAAATTTCAGGTTTCCTGGCAAGAATGACGTCTGAAATAAAAAATGAGACTTAATGATGGCGAAATTATAACAAAAAGATTGCATTGCACCACTGATAGTGTAACCGAGATACTGAGCCGGGTGGATGTTGTAGATCAGATACAATCAAAAATTAATTACAAGTGGGGTGTAGTAATTCAAAGCTCCGTGACTATTATTGCTTACCTGATTTTGTGTGCCTGAATAAGCAATGTGGTCTCTCGCACAGGCCGGAAATGTAGTATGGACAAGGAATGGAACGAAATAACCCTTGTGTGGGCAACATATTATTATTGCAGTCAATCAGTAGTTAGTTGTTGTGTGAATGTTATGAATCCGATGATTGTGGTACCGCCGCTTTGACCAAGCCACCGACCGACGTCACCTGCAATTAAAAAGATTGACTAAAGAATGCTTGCTAAATTTGGTCTCTTGCTTATATTATACGACTCGTAATTTACGAGTATTTTCTGTACCTCCTTTTACTGTGTACTATGCCCAGTCCTGTGTAAAACATAAATCTGACTTAAATCCTTTTAACACGTTGCTCAGATCATCCTTCTTAAGATATTCCACACCATATTAAGACAACTAACTTTAAAAAAAATGGGATGCAATATTTTTTTTAAATAATGTATTTTTGTCGGCAATAAATATTTCTCTATCGGTCAGTGTCGGTGTGCTACGGGTCTGTTTAAAGAGAATATAAATGAATGAATGAACATTCTTCATTTCTGCTGGTTAAAGAGGAATACGATTCCCACAGGTTATGGTTATTACAACACGTAACAAACGGACCGGTTGAGATGAGACTTTTTACGTTTGTGTGTGTATTTTTTGTATTTCTTTAACAATTATTAAGGAAATTATTGTGCAAATAAATCATCTAATCTTTTATTTAATACGTATTTCTTTCAACAATTCATATTTGTTTCAATGTTGTTTATGATCACATTTTGTTCTTCATATACATAATTAATGACTGCAGTGCAGTTTACATGACTACATGTTTAAAAACCTTATATCCTTCGTTGTCTCAAAATTGTGAATTTGTTAAAAAGGCGTACATTACTATTAATCGGTATTGCTATTAATTAATCAATCACTAATTAAGGTAAACGTTGTATTAAAATAGGAACATTTATATTAACAAAACAATTGCATATTATTATGCATGCTTTCACTTTCGTGATCACTAAAATAATGAGATAGACATAATGCGTAGACAGTTTGTTATATGTTCACTCAAATTTGTGGATATAATGCATCTAATTTATATAAAAAATAGATCGCATGACCCAATCTTCTTTTTTCTAGGTTAACTTACCAGCTTTGCTTTCACTCTTCAATTTTGTACAATTTGACAACTTTTCAGTTAAGCAAAGAAACAACAGAGATCATTAGATTATAACAATTGCTTATAAATTATTTACAAACAATTTGTAAATTACGTATTTAGCAATTTTTTCATCCTGCGTTAACATTATTATTATAGTATGCTATTATGCATTTTTAAAATTCTTGGAATAGGTGGCACGTATGCACTTACATAAATATACAGTCTTGTCTATCGGGCATAAATATGTGACTCTTGACACATGTAAAAAAGTGTTATGACAAAATTTGGCTAATTTCATTCAATTTCTTAACTAATAAACCGTGACAACGCAGTAAGCAAGGGGTGAAACATCAGGATGGCCACGTATACTAACACGTACACGTTTATCTCCCGTCCAGGTCTTGTCCGTCTCAAAAACATCAAATCTCACCTTGCCCCGTTTTGACTAATTTCACGTTGCCCTTTTTGGCCACTCCCTTTGGCGCGAAAAACATGTCCCTTTAACCACTTCCCGTAGTACAAAAAACATTAAATCTCATTTTGCCCTTGTACGACCTTTGACCCCACTTGGACAACTCCCCCTGCCGCGAATATACAAAATATCTTGTCCCTCCCACTTTGGCTACTCCCTGCAGTACGAAAAAACACAAAGTCTCATGTTGCCCCTTGGGACCTTCCACCACACCCGCCAGGGGGTGTGGCCTACGGGATCCATTTTTATTCGTGAAGGTCCAAGGAGCTTATGCTCCAAATTTCAAGTCTCTACGTCAAATCGTTCGTGAGTTATCGCAAGGACGGACGGACAGACAGACAGACAGACGGATGGACAGGACCAAGCCATACAGGGGTTTCACCCCTTATTAAACAGTGAAAGTAAGTAATCTTGAAAGTTGAAAGCCAGCGAAAAATACACTTAATTTTGTTCAAGTTTTTCACTATAATACGATGCACATATATTATGCAATACAATTTGTGCTGTTACAATTGTTATTCATAACTAACATAAACATACATATTATTACGTGGTAGTCAGTCAAATTGTAATCACTGCAGCGTGTTAATTAACCGTTTTAAGTTGTAACAACATTTAGAAAAGATAATATTATATATGTAACTTGTGGGATCGAGAATTCTCAAAAGTAAATATGGACAAAATATTGCCCTTGAGTTTTTAAACAGTCTTTCGTTTATGCATTGTACTTTAAGAAAACGGCACAAATCAAAAATCAACCCCAACTGATGACACACTACACTTTCAGAAAAATTGTATAGTTTGAATTATATAATAATTTGAATATTCATAATTTGCGAATTAATAAGCTGAAGCTATAACCTATCTGTATGCACGATTTGTATTACTCGTATGCAAAGTGTAAAAGATCAAGTTATTTTTTGGCAATAATAATTATAACAATTAACAAAAAATTACTACAACATCAGATTGACTTAAAGAATTTCCAATAAATTGGAATGTTGCTTTGCTAAATTTGTTTCCAACAGTCAAAAGCATATGCTACCAGCAGACACTAACATTTTCCTAGCCTCACTTTGCTTTTCAGATGCAGCTACATTTTTCCGAGACTTTCCAGGAAAACAAAGACATCCAGAATTGTTCCTTTTACGACTTTTCTTTTCAGGATGGTCCAATTTATAGCGTTCAATTACCGCTTTCTGGTAGTAGTCAAAATCCTTGACGTACCTAAATATCAATCGATAATATTTGCAGATAAGTGTTTTATTCTAAGCAATCAGATCTAATGATATATCCGTATTATGAACTTACCAAATTGGGGGCCACCTGTACTGAGATATCCATTGACGATTCTCACAGCTTAATTCCTTAAATGATTTACCATGCTTGCGACACACGAGATCGTAATTTGTAGCCAGTTGGATTAAGCACCATTGTGCCAATTGTTCAATGTTATGTAGCTACAATTTATGATTTACATACTATTTATTATCATCCCCCATAGTATCTGTACTTGCGTATGTACCTGTGCCGGTTCCAACAAACTTATGCAACATTCCATGATATCAACGCCGAGGTTCTGTTTTTGAGTGAAATCTGTAATCATCCCATTCTCCATGAAATTCACAAGGCGAGTTAAACAAAGTCGGTTTGCGAGTTCCAGCACTTGCATTCCTATATCTGAAGGCACTGGAGAATTTATTGAATCTGTGTATAAATACTCCAAAAAATAGATGAACACTTCTTGGGTCACGTCTGAAATGGACACCTGCGAAATAAATACAAAATAATTGGACCAGCCTTTTTTAAATTTAGCAGTGCAATTGATGAATATTATACGAGTATTATACGTGTACCATTGGACTTCGACGTTCCCTGAAATCTCGTTGAAACATGGCACGCATGACTTCACATCGTGAAATTAGTAATGCTCGATGAGCTGGGACTTGACCATCTTCAAGTTGGAACACTACATCCGTGCAATACCCTGCTAAACACTTTGTCCAAATTGCAGCTCTCAAATTCTGCAATTTCAATATCAATTCGACATTTAAATCATTCTACAATCCGGATTAATCGGATATTTTAGAAATACTTGTTTATAAGTTTTCCGCAGTTCACCCATCAATTTCACGTCTCGTTGAAACCACGCATCCAAATATTGGTTCAAAATTGAGTTTTCAAATATTTCAGCCGCAGTTTTCATCGCCTGTATGCATACGATTGGTTTAAAAAGAGGACTTGTGTAATAATCAACATGTTAATTAAGGAAATAATTATAACCTCATACGAGCACGAGCTGTGGACTGAAAGATCTCCAGTGTAAATGAAGTGCAGAATTGCGCGTAAAGCATCCGCAGAAATTCCATCATCCAATTTTAGAACTACTTGCATAATTTTAACGTCATCGAATGATGCCCTTGTCCAGGAGTGTTCGATTAATCTGCTGAAAGTGGCGTGACCTCCTTGTCGCAAGCTCCAGTCAAATTCTGAAGAGTCGGTGAAAACAGAGTTGATGTGTCCTTCAGTTTTTGAGGACTGGTACGATTTTATGAGACACTCCGTATCGTCCACCGTGCTTTCACTTGTCTACAAATATTGGGATCAGAAGCAGTATCATTATAACGTTCATTATATAATGTGTGATTAATCAACATGTACTCATTGCTTACAGTACTGCTATCACTATTTCTCCTTCCTAAAAAATGGGATTCTGGATCCATGATGTCTGCGAGAATTGGTGCAACAGCAGCAACAATAAACCTGTGAGCCCGTATCTCCGTTGTTCCTGATAATATAAACCAAACACGTTAGAAATTAATTTGTAAGCAGTAAGCATCGTAATATAGCTGATACTATACATAATATTTTACCCATAGCAAATACCAAATCCGGATAATGCTTTGTGGTAACTAGATCTTTCATATCGGAGGAAAATGTGCCTGGAAAAACCTCAATTTCGTTCAAGTCTTTCTTGGGAGGGCAGTATGGGGCCTATTATATAGCAATGAATAACAATACTCATTATCATTATGTCAAAAAGTTCATTCCATTCTAAACCTCACTCACTTGCAATAAAGGTTGCTGAACATGTTTCAAATTGGTCATCCAAAACCTCTGATTTCGGCGAGAAATTAAGGCACATCTTCAACAGCACCAAAACAAAAAAAACTGACTCATCTTACTTGATTAAAATATTGCGTTATCATGTTGTTACCTGATAGCATTTTCGAACACTTGATTGACACCGTAGTAAGTAAAAACTGAGGTTTCATAATACGGTACTCCAAATTCTTTTGCCATAGCCCTTCCTTGCTCCGGCATAACAATATCACATTCACGCGTTGGTCGAGCACATGGACTTCGATCACGACAATATGCCAGATAAGTGGAATCCTTGCATAAAAATCTCAGGTCGTTTTTACAACCAACCAGGACAATGGGTGTGTCAGGACAGAATCGTCGTATTTCGGGAAACCTTAACAAATAAACCATTCCGCTTGCTCAGCATTGATTTCTACTTGTCGCATCTCTGGTAAAATACTTACCAAACGTTTTTGCAATGCAACAAAGAGTTTTTATTTCCAATGGAATAACAAAGGAGAATCACATCCGATCTTCCGTAAGCGAATCGTCGATCCTTCTCATGATCCCCAAAAGTATCCCATAATCGTAGAGACACCTTTTCATAATACTTCGCATTATTTTTTACAGGTTTTGAATTGTTTTAGTAAATTCATGTGCATTAACAATTAGGTACCTGGACTCCATCCACCGTGGTTATAGAACGTTCGAGTACTTCTTTATACATTCTGTACTGGTCTATCGCCCAAACGGTGGGGACCTATGGATGGAAAAACTTTAGAATTACAATAATCCTACAATGCTAAAGTTACGCACATGTTGGCGAAGAAGTTGTCGCAGAGATACACGAGTGTTCAAAGCTCTGGCACAAACCAGCCTCGTCTTGCCGGTTGCAGTGTCTCTGCAATTTGTTAAGATATATACAATCCATACTAAAAATCGTAAAATTACCAAGATATGATTAAAAATTGTTGCTATTACCCGACAAGAACACATTTCACCAATTCCTGTCCAATTGTATCATGATCCATATTTTACACTAGAATTTACAAAATATCCAAATAAATTGCAATATGATGCAATTATTGCAGTGATGATAACTGTTTTATTGTTTAAATTCATACAATTTAAAGAAATCAATGTTCAAATGCTCAAAGTGATTTAAATGTAAAGGAAATCACGTTTATACGCTAACGCAGTTCTAAGACGAACGACCAGAATTATATAGAAATTTGCACTCAAACTCAACCATAACTCATGATGATTTCGCACATGTATTAACTGAACTATACCACTATTACTTAGAACCGTTCAATTCAATAGCGAGATATATTCATTGGTGGATAGAGGTTTGTACTTGATAATGCACTAACACTTTATTTAGCAGCAGTAAAAGATAGCACAAGTCAGTGACTTCATGATTAAGTAAATATTTATTGCCAATAACCTTCAAATTTGTCGACCGCATGCATACGTACACAAACCATTAAACCATAAAATAAGCCATATCATCTGCATATTGATTCCGTGCGCATTTATATTATATATTTGCGAATACAAGATTATTATGGGAACATGAAATTTGTCATCAATATATGCATATTAATAGAGATAGGTACCCCGTTGTATTATATCAATGAAATGAATGCAATTGATTAAACTGCTGCTGCTTGCTTAAGTGCATTTACTGCAATAATTGCAATCATAAATAAATGGTCCTGGACAGCAATAATAAACGATTATATGCGATACTCATGTAAGTAAACTAATGAATGATTATTATTGGGCACATGAAATATGATATGCACATGTTGTTAATTCAAATAACAGATGAGACTGTATCTATACATTCGAATTCACACAGTTTCACAGTTTGCATGTATTATGTACGATCTGAAATACATGCACGATATTTAATTGTATAATATTGCATAAGTTGGTTATTAATCTGCATTCGATAGATGACAATAATATAGCTGCACTTTTATTATAAATGTTGCGTAAAAATAACAACACAACATTTTTTAGTATTATTATAACTTACCCCGTTTACAAGAGAAAATAGTCGTAAAGTAGACACCAATCGTGTAGATGAGGTTGTTTGGAACGCGAGAAGTGCAATTTAATAGAAATTATAAGAAAACAATAACAATTGTAATTAATTTCTGATTCCTTTTGGAATATAAGATTATTTAGGTGAGAGCAAAGTCAAGAAATGTTGTACGTCATGCAAATAATAATAGTGAAACAGTATAGAGAAAGTATTTGTGTGGCGTTGTTATTAAATTGCGGTATTGTGACTGGAAGAGAAAGTTGTGTTTGGTTGGTTGGTGAAATAATAAATAAATACTCTTTTCATTATTGTTAACCATTCAACTAACTTCTCTTTATATAAGTATTGATTCCTTCCTTTGATGTACAAGATAAAATAAAAGAAACAAGGAGGTGGATGGATGGATTTAACACTCTTGTAAAATTAGAAACGAAGCCATGCAGTCACCGAAACTGAGACAGCTACATATTGATTTCTGCATGTGACCCGGTTCATCGGATTATTAATTATGCATGAGTGGCCAAAACATTCGCACTTCATTTCGCCAAACCAATGATGAACTTACTTATTGCATGAATGCCAGCCAAGTAAAGTGCATATAAGACGTAGGCAAATCCAGGATTCGATTGATTGTGTCGGTCATCTGGACATGGATATATGCTTCTATTTTAAAATATTAAGTTGTTATGTCCTTAACACAAGTTCAGTTCAAATTGAACAAAGTTTTGAGAAGAGTCGGTTCAATTAGTGTAATTAAATTTACAAATAATTACTCATTTACGTCCAGTCATACCACCTTCCTATTGAGCCGAAATTTATAGCATATAGTTTGTGAAACAGACGAAAAATTATGAGATTCAGCACAATCATGTATGCATGCCTTGCCTTCTTAAACTATAATATCTAGATTTCATAACTGCTCTTTAAAAAACAATCTGTTTATTTTCATTTATGATTTTCGAACAGAATTGAACTGAGCTGGGATGTACTATATTATAATGCATCCATTCATCCGTGCATGCGAATTGTTCTGAAACAAGTTGAGATCATACCACAGCTAATTTTATTTATTTATTATTATGGTTTGTCTCGTTCGTGCCTCGGAGTGATGCCAACCAACCAACCAACAACAGATCGATGAACCATGCATTTATATAGCGCAGAAATTATGCAAAAATACCATCACCCATTAGGAAATAATAATATGCTCATCTTCATTTTCGCCATTTATTTGCCGTGATCAAACGAAATGGCGCAGTAGCTTTTAATAGTTTGCACTGGAAAGGACTACTGACTACTGCGTACACTCCTCCGACGATTATATACATATATTTACAATACATACACTACGCAAATAATTGTGTCGCAGGGTTTCTACATACTTTTGCATGCTGCAATCAATCTCAACAAACAGTAATTAAGTAAAGTAATAAAGAAAGAACTATCACAACCAATTTAAGTAAGCATTATTTCTCCATAAGTTCCAATAAATGAAATGCGTGTATGTATGACATATACATCCATACATTGTATATGGAATTATTACAAGTTGTCCGCACAATACCCAATTTAATAACCAAACCCCTCCAAATATTATTGCATGCACAGTGGATATAGAATAGAACAAAAAGTTAAGAAAATAAGAAATAAGTAGTGAAAACAATAAAATACTCGCACTTGTCTCCTTTTGAATCTCATTGAATGGCCGAGAAAACCACTACGACTACGACTACCACAAACCCACCGAGTTTATCCCCAATTTTTTTAATAACCACAAAACACCATCTTTTCCTTCATTAAAAGGAAAGAGGAACACGTAATTAACTGTAAAATATGTAATCTCGCACAGCACGCACTTTTATGTCTCACTCAAGATTTAAAATCAGAGTATTTAGAAAAATGAAGAAATCTCAACTTGTTATCTTAAAAAGTACGGAATAATCAGTATTATATGTATGTATGAATGCATGTATTTCCTCCATTTGTGGTAAACTTGAGACAAATTTCAGAGGAATGCAATGCATGTGTGTGTGTGATGTTGACCTCTCACCCTCGCTTCACATAAACTAACGCAGAGTTATAAATAAGTTGTTAGATAAGACGCCACACCAATAATAATACCACCATGGATCATTTCAACCGTCGTAAATAAAAGCACGCCAAAAAATCACATAAAGTAAAGACCAACACGGTGCACGGACATGGTGGTGTGTTTTTCTTTCATTATTATTATTATCTCACACTTCTTATTGTATGTATAAACTAACTGCATATCGGTGGTAAAACAATAACTGGACGTATTTAGAAGACTCGTAATAAAATGTGTCGATTCATATGCGACCAACCAGCAGCAAGGTGGTTGTATTATGCTGGTAATGTCTTTAACACTTTTGATAACAATGGATCAGGAAAACAGAAACAACACAACTTGAACAAAACACAGCAATTCAGATCAGAGCAGATTCACTGTGTATATTGTGCGTTGCTTTACCTAAGTTAAAAGATCTGCGTTACTTCCCTCACTCACTGACATCACATATAATTAACAACAAGATCCGATATTCCTAACAGAAAAGAGGATCGTTGAATTGAACAAGTCACAAGTGTGTATTATTATGATTATATCAAGTGGAATATAAAAATATCCGTATGTGCGTGTCACTAAAGCATGATTTCAGACTATCTATATAAGTATATGTATATTGTGTAGTGTATTCTGTGATTGATGATGCGATAAGTATCTATATTTTACGCAATATTAAAGACACACACATTTCTGGCTTAATCTGTTAAAAACTAGAAATGCATTTTAGTTGTATAGGTACTTTTTGGAAAACTATAAGAAACCATATTTATCCTAAGTTGCAGGGAAAGAAGTGATAAAGTGGTTAAATCTATACACACACTCCAGTTTGTTCCAGCTTATTAGCTTATACATTTACTTACTTCCTCCATCCAATGCATTGCAATGTTAATAGTATAGTATACATATTATAACTGTTAACAAAAAATGTACAAGTTGTATAGAATATATCCAGAGGAGTCTCAGAATGCATTTTAGTGCATATAGCGGAGGAGAGGGGGACAATACAATGGAATGAAAGTATTGACTTTGCATTGGATGCGATTGCATTGAATTCATAGTTTATTTTATTCCTTATTTGATTCGAATAAGCAGTACATATGTAAGTTAGGAATTTAAGAAAAATGAATATTGTCTGGCTGACTGATATATACATAATGATATTATTGTTGCTTCTATTCATTTGACTTATGGTTATCGCAAAGCAAACTTGGATACGTAAAGTAAAAACTGTAATAAACCGGATTAATTTCTCCTCCTCGTCAGTTTAGCTTTTTCATGCGGTCAAAACCAACCAGCCCAATTTGGGCTGCCTAAATCATAAAATAAAATAAAATAATCCAGTTGCATTATTTCAACGTTTATTGACAATTTATGGAATGCGATCTTCAATGACATTAATAAAGAATCTTTATTAATGTCAAAGATTAACAGTAATTACATTTATTTGAACAGATGGACAGGGTGACCTGACCGGATATTTATGGAATTACGATTATATAAATAATGCTACAAATATGGTCAATAATTTGATATGTACATGCTATCATATCGTGTATGCAATGTCAACAAAATGATGACGAAACTGAGACATACGGATCACTATGCGATTCATAATGTGCAACTGCAATGCTATGCTACTTCATTTCAATTCATGTTATTTTATAAAGATCATTAATAAAAAGATGCAAGCTAAATGGTTTAAAAAAAATTTACTGATTCGATAGTTTTCAAGCATGCAGATACAAAATATCGATTAGGCTTACAAAATCTTAATACAGATTCATATTTAAACCGGTTGAAATATTGCAATGCAATAATGCAATATTGTAATGCACAAATAATCAATTAACTCTCAAATTAAATTTTCTATTACAACATGTTAAGAAGCTTATTTACCTGATTATCTCGGTGAATTGCTCGTAAAGTGCAATTAACAAATATTTAACTCGTATCTTGTTCATGTAAGCCAACTGCGTATTTAAAACACTTACTTTTATATATTTATTAAATGAATTAAAGAATCTGAGATATTAAATCCAAAATTGTGTTTGTTTTTAGATTTTTGCATTTATTTAGTTATTTATTTATTGGATTAAAAAACAGTGAATACAGTTGGAGTCATTCTTCCATCAACAATTCCTATTATGGATGGATTATAAAGATGTGCTCTGCTAAATTGCTGTTACAGTTCAGAACAGCAATACAGCACAATCACTAAGAATTTTTTTTTAGGAAGGATGATAATTTGCAAGTGCAGCTTGTCAAATGGTTATGTTATCTTTCTTGTTACCATAACTTTGCTTAACTCTATGCTGCACCAACTTCCTCCTCCGAGTCACGAGTAGGAGAAAGCAGAGCTGAGTGAAAGTAGTTACGTCACGTTTTGTGGGCTTACTGCATTCAATTCAGCTGTGACTCGGCAATGGCAATGCACTTGCGAACTTGCTCAAAAGAAGGATAAGATATGTGCAAAAACCTTGTTCAGTTCAAGTTCACTCCATATAATATTCCCTTCTCCCAAATAGAATTAATATACGTGGATGGATGGCATAAAATCATAATCATGTGCAAAATATGGGTAGCAAAGAAAAGCAATATATCTTGTGGCTATGCAAAAATGACGATGATGGTACATGCATAGTAAAGTAAATATTCAATCTTATAGTAGGCACGTACACCATATTTTGCAACTTATTACTACACTATATTTGCACATGCCAAAAACTTTGTTCAATTGGTTGTGTTCGTATTTCAGGAAGGAGGATTTTGGCATGAGGTTGGTTGGCAGATCTAGTTTAGTAGTGGAATGACAAATCAGCAACACATAATGAATGAACTTGAACTTGCGAATAAATATTATTATATGCAAATTGGCCTCACTGCAAAAGAGAGAATGCGCTTGACACATTGTAATTTATTCTCATGTTTCAAATTCTAAAATAATACAAATTCTACGAGTGTCAATATCGTGTAATAATCTATTAATATTATAGTGATAATTAAATTTAAGTTCATGCTGCTTTATATCTTATACACAATAAATATCATATATCACGCAGAATAGGGAACAAGTGGAAAAATACTTCACATTAATTTCTAACTATCACTTCAGTCGAGAAATAAAGAATCGCTATTTTTTAAATTCACGATTATATATTCTTACGTAAATTGGATGATAAAGTACAACCATCCAGAAAAAAGTATTTATGTATGTTCGTTATTTATAACACATACACTTACAGACTGCATATGGTTATATAATGGTAATACAAATAGAAATAGGATTGGTTAACTTAACAAGATTCAATTATATTATTGTTACAGTCAGAAAATAAGGAGATGGAGTGATGGTTAAGTATAGATAAATGGACAATTACTTACAAGAACGAGTACACCAATTGATTGTCCAAAGTGACGTTTTGAATAGATGGATCCTATATATAGTTTGTACTAATTGATAAGATAAGAAGAAACATGCCGGGTATTGGTTAGTTTCACGTCAAGCGTTAAATGGCAGATCTTTCTGCATAATTGCAACTGCATGTATTTCCCTACACGGTTCTTCAAAGTTTAGTCTAAAAGAGTGAATATATTAAATCCTAGTCTTTATTCAATGTTCCCTTATTCATTTTCAGGGTACAAACACGGTATTAATTTGAATATTATTGGTAAGTAGGTGGACATAACTGTTATTAAATACAAGTAATGTAATATCACATATCACAACAGTCGAAAGTTGGGTATTGTGGAGTGGACTGACTATTTATCATTCATCAAATAAATTATTACGAAATGAGAATCAAAAGGCACTTGAAGGACGGTTTTTGTGCAATTTTCTACGTTTTTAGGACGGAGTATTGCAAGACGGAATTATAAGTTATGGTTTATTTAGCTCGTCGGGTTCGCTTTGTTCTTGGAAGGGTTCCATACATGTTGTCCTGCAATCAAATTAATTTCAAATTAGGACAAAAAAACACACTGATAATATTGGGTTCAAACTGTTAGAGGTATATAGGTGCAAGTCACAGTCAGAATATGGTACACAGTATATATACAAATTCTAATATTTAGAAAGCTATTATTATTTAGGAACGCGTGCAAACTTTACAATATATGTAGATTATTCCATTTTCATGTAAGCTGTTCTTTGAATTTGGAATTGAATGTCAAACCAACTTTAATATTAGCAATATGAGTTTAAGCCTGTATCATGTAATCAATAAATGACATTATTAGCAGTTCTGTCAGTCATTAAAGGCACACAATCCAAAAACAGTACTGTAATCTCTCAACAACTTTTCGTAATGAATGCACAACTTACTTGAGTTGTTTGTTGCGCTTCTGTAAAATATAAATTATAACCCTACTACGATTCCTTATTAGAGTTTCGATTGCTACTACCCGGTCCAGGACTGCTTCCCTTTTTAACCCCGGGTGAAGAAGAAGAAGAGAACGGACTAAATACACGACTGAAAGACGACGGGGATAATATCGGAGCTTTAACAAGTTTGGGTTCATGATGACTTAAACTTTTCCTCACTTTAGGTTTACCAATATCAACACTTTCTAACGAGGATGCTGAATTACGTTTACTGCCCTGCTGCTCCGGCCTGTACTTATTTCTCATGGGTACAACCACAGATTCACTAACAAATCCTTTAAGCACCGTTTTCGACACAACATGAACTTTTGGGGCGACAGAAGAGTTTCCATCATCTCTTCTTTCTTTTTTGTGAGAATTGTTGTCACTGTCACAATCAAAAAAGTTGTCACTCTCAGTTTCGCTTTCATCGTCAGACATGAGAGAAATAGTATCTGGAGAATGTTGAGTAAATGATGACTGTTTTGTCTGCTTGTTTAACAGTGGTGCGCACAAAAATTTCTTTCCTCCACCATGAAACTGAAATGGTATACGTGAAAATTCTTGAGGAGAAAATGGAGTCGACATTATTTGACTATTCATATCAGGAGGACCCCAAAACACAACGGGCATTCCACTCATTTCAGGTCCGGATATTATCGAGAAGTTTCCCAACTTAATGTGAAATTCCAAAAGGAAATAATAAGTCAATTCATATATATAAGTTAAACCCTACGAAAATCCCTGTTCATCAAAGATTCCTATTGATGTTTGATGGTCAATGAATTTGGATATACTATGGATAGATATACTAGAGAGTCTAGTTTGTAAAGCCCATGAGTATTGTGAATAATAAGAACATTAATTTCTATTTCTCTGGTACCTCTTTCTTCTTTCGAGTACTAGTACGACCTTTGGGTGGAGGCATTGGCTCATCGCGTTCAGTTAAATCCATCATTGAATACGGTTTCGAAATTTCTGTCATTGTTCCAAGTTGTTCATCCACCGAACCATATCGGGCATTGGAGTACAAGTTGCTGTAAATAATTAATATTAATTTACGCATGTCTATTTTGCAGTAGTAAATCATTCTAGTTTCACTTACCGATGCCGAGTGGGTGCTTTCCGTTCATCAGAAAACGACCGGTCCAAATCGCTAAGTTCAACTGAATCCAGGACAAGAACAAATACATGTTACCGAATCCATGATATTATCGCTAGTAACAAATTTTTATACTACTACCTCTGCTATCATCAAAAACGTCATCCATGGAAGAGTAACTGTTCCTGTTCATGTCCGGCTGGTCGAAATCTTCATAGCTGAAAGTTTTGGTAACTTTAGCCACCATGCGAGGGTCGGTGGCATATCCAGTAGTTTGTAGCTACAATTTATAAAAACTAATATAACGACTATAATTTATTGTGATTTTTAATTATTGATTTCTTACCCGGAGAACCGATACAGTGACAAAGTTTGTGATGTGCGAAAACGCTCTTGCACCCCACTGAATAATCAAACTTGATGTTCGTAGCTTGAACTCGGCAAGGTACCCATCAATTTCCTATATAAATATAACAAATTGATGAAAACAAATTCTAATTTTTTTTAAATTTGGAAGTTTTTGTCAACTCACAGCTTCATGCTGTTTTAAAAATGGATGCACATATCGCCGATACAGTGTACTTCCTCCCCGGGTAGTCGGTGAGAGGAGCCAGATCACAAATACAATTTTTATTTCGTAGTAAAATGGAAACCTACAGGAGACAAAAAGTTTTTAAATTCTTTTCCAAACGCTGTACTTGATCTTATTTCTCCTCCCCCCTCACCACAAGCCAATAAAGGTATCCGCAAAAACTTCAAAAACGCTGAAGATGGAAAAGACGATCCAATACATCATCCAATGAACATACTGAAAACAGGACACTCATTTTCACTTGATCCTGTACATGGTTTGATTTAGCAACTCGTATACTCTTTGCCACTCACCTCCTTGACATCTTTGGTCTTGACAGCCTTATAGGAACAGTAGGCAGGGTAGAGCATGCCATAAAACATCCTGCAAAAAATCCGACGTAGTTATTGAAAAAGCTAAATAAAGCAACTTTTCTTTCATCCAGGCAAAAAAGAGAAACTTACATGATGAGCTTTGAAAGGAAGTAGGCAATCATGGCTGCTTTTGTGCTGAGATGACTTCCTGATTCTGATTCTCACTCCAGAAATAAATCCTCGAGGAAGGAAACCAATAATGTCGAAGAGGAATTTGATGTGGAATTAATTTTAAGTCGAATTAGTCCAAAGTTGTTCTGTTCCAGAAATAAGTATGGAACGGGACAACGAGATCTGAGAAAGTGAATTTCGTCCAGCAGTAGAAGACTTGAAATTTAGTTTTTAGGTCGTTCACCCCAAATCACAAGATTGATTCTGCAACATGCACAAAATTGCACTGCATATCACACATACAGAATATTGGGATATTATTTGCTAAAAACTTAACGGACAAACTAACTACAAACTAACTGCTATACTGCCTCCATTAAAAGTTGCACACAAAGGACAACGATATAAACTTGTCTTTGTACATTACATTGCATATATCAATTATAATAAATTAATGCAATACATTTATATTTAAAGATTTCTTCTCTTAAAGTCTCTCGGCTGCAAAAAAGTTTAGCACTTCAACTATCATATAAAACACCTTATCAACTCAAAACCCCTGCTTATCATTTTTCCAGTTATTTTCTACTCAGGTCCTTTTCACAAAATTAAATTGTACAAACTACATACACATGCTGTACTAGTATTACAAGTTATAATTTATAACCCGCATACATCAAGTAATTAATTAATAAACTATAAACTAAAATTTGATCTTTATGCTTACCTGTTTTTGACAAGCTGTGTTGTTGCGTGTACTTTGCATCCGATGAAATGAACTGACTAGTCGATAGAGGTGACTTTTGAGCCTATTTGTATTATTTCCTTGGTTTCAAAAGAAGTACAAATATAAATAACAATTCGAATGAAGGGCTCAAATCCGCTAGAAAAGCAGGAAGGGGTCCATACTCACTTTTTACTCACTGCACTGGGAACGAAAGGTAACTAAAATAAAGAACTAACAATAAAATATACAATGCAATAATAGTTAGTTGGTCTCAGCAGTGAAGTGAGAGATAGACCGACCTTCCTTCCTTATTAAGAGGAGGACGGAGAGCAGAACAACGGACACATACCAAAAATGTGATGATTTTACGTGGAGTATACTAGTAATGTGCAACAACCAAATTGCGAGGGTTTCCATCCAACTATTTTTATTTGCATCTTTCTTCTCTTCTTTTCTATCTCGGTCTCTTTCTACTTTACTGCATCTCCTGCTGTAGTTATTCTTGTTACTTACCAACTTTGTTAAATAAGACCTTCTTTACACACTTCTAAAGTTATGTTCGTTATGTGGTGTAGTGTAACGGACTGCACTCCTTATTTGATCTTTGATGATGATGATGAGAAAAACACGCAATTTTGTCTGTATTTTACTTTTTACAAACCCGCAGAAAGGTATTCGAATCATTGTTTGGAATGAATTTTGTGGATGCTTTCACTCTGTTGGTTATCCAACAGTTTTGTATGATGGATACTATTAATTTGTTTTTTAATGAGTTAAGGGTAGGATATTTAGCGTTGGCAATAAATTATGTCCATACTGCCACCACGGTTTTTACTCCCCAACGATATGATACAATCATTTTGATGGTACTGATGTGAAGAATAATGTCTACTGCATATTGAAGAAATAGCTTCTACAGGCTCAATTCATAATTACGCGAGATATTCACACTTTACTGAAATCAAACTTGCGCCACTAGGAAAACGGTCTTGCCCATAATTGACGACACATTGCTTTCGGACTGATTGTTTCGGATAGCTTATGAGATGGTGGGGCTAGAGTGATGGCTCACCAGAAATGTGCCTCCTTCTCATACAAAATTTAAGATAATATTTGCATGAAATATGAACATATCTGCAGAAAGTGTTCATTTTCTCATAGTAGAAGTATTTATTAGACAACATGCCATCACTCTAGCCCCACAAGCTCATGAGGGACACAGCAAACTTGTATCTGAGTCATTTTATGCAACGCTGGGCGAGAGAACGTTCTCCCCGCGAAGTCAGTCGGTGAATTGCTATGCATGAAGGTGACAAATTGAAATTGTTGTTTTCGTATAATTGTTGTTCGGTAAGTTCTATCGAATTAATATAGATTAATTCGCCAACAATAAATTGATAACTTGCAATAAGGTTTGTGCTGTACAATGGGAAGAAAAAAAGCCGGATCTCACCGGATTCCACATACATTTCAAAAGAAAACAACTCGACGAGCCATGAGAATCCGAAGGAAGAACGCCCGTCACGCCACCAAATATGAGATACAAATATTTGTTTGCACGTTTTGACGGGGTAAACGACATAGAACAGGTACGTCTGAGGATAGCCTTTATTTAAAACATATATCTGTTAGCATATAATTCTGACAATGACTGTTCATTTGAATATTTCAGCGACTGTCGACTGTGTACCGGTTTTCCGCAAATTGAGACATTGTTTGGAAGGATGTCCCGTATGAGCAAGCATTCTGGATGGGGTGGAGTAACCCACACGTTTTTGGACGTGCCATGTCAAGACTTAAGCAGGAGGGGGTAAGGGAGCATTACGTATACCGTAAAGTACAGGATCTCCTTTTACTCGTTTGAGCGTTTCTGTGGTGGGAGGGCATTGGATCTAAAACCTACAGTGCAGCCTTCATATTAGCCCGAGCCAGTCTTATCTTATAATTATTCTACAAATAAACACAACCAAACCAGCATGAATTTCGTATCCTTCCATCATATTTCAACAGAGACCGAGAAGAAAAGAGAACGACCAACTTTCAAAATCGGTGGGGGTCACCCTATTGGGTCCCGCCAAACAATAATTTTGGAACCTCCATACCAAATTTCAGCTTTCTACGACCAACTTCCAAAATTGGTGGGCATCACCCTGTAGGGTCCTTCGAAACACACATTTCATGAATTATGATTTTTATTCCTCGTTCATACCTTCATTGAAGATAGCATTCCGATCATTTTTATTTTATATTTTAGTTGTAAATCGAGTTTACAATAAGTATCATTGTCATATGCTTTTCTATTAGGTACATTTCTATTAGGTAAAATAAAATATCGTTTTTGCTAGAACTCGCTTAAATAAAACGATGCGAATTTCTTCAAGAATAAATCATTTTTTACCGGTTCTTTTTCAACTGGTTTTTTTTTGCATTTGTTGTCTGTCTGTTGTAGAAAATCTTGGCTTTACTCACATTTGATAATTGTGCGTAACCTTTATCCTCCCAGGTATTGCATCAAATTTATATAATGTGAATGAGACGAGTAAAGAAAAGTGTTACAATATTCTTAATCTTAACAAAAGTATGAGAAGAAACAACACTGATAAAAAAGTTTAGGACGATCTTCTATATATATGTAACGTATTATATATGTAGACGTTTGAAATTGAGGTTTTTTGGCTTCATTTATCGGAATTCAATTAAAGTTTTAACACCTAGTATTTGGCGAGGAAGATGATAATGTAAATAAATTACATCATAGGCACAATTATTTGTTGATTATAATAAATTCCAATTATGAAATGATGATGGTTTTTAAGCCAGGGCAGAGCATGTAGTCCATTATATCTGTAGGAAATGGATTTTTAATACTTGCATTAATAACTGCATTATTACCTCCTCTCCCTCCCTCCTCAAATGATATCAAACTTTGACACCATCATCATAAACATTCTACACAGTATATAAAAGTACTTAATGTCGCGGATGATAATGAGGTCAGCAACTTACAATAGTAGTTTGGATCTGATGCTGCCGTGCAGTAAAAAAAACATGGGTTGACGAGATCGTTTTGGGTAACTGTATGCCGTTATATCCGTAGAAAAACATTATGCATTTTTTCCATAAAATAAAATACCAATAGCCCTTTCACGGATAAGATATATGTTATGGATTTAATTTAATTTTTAATGTTGCATTTTTATTTAAACTTTGAATTGTTCCATGTCTCACTCTCACTAGTCCAATTATGAAGGTAAAACAAAACAAGAATATTAAAGCATCGTCTAATGAAGAAATACTCGATCATGTACTGCAAAAAAACATTTCCATCCGATGTGATATGTGCTTGGAATAGAAATGCACCATAATCAACCTTGTTCTTGTACATATATCACTTGTCAAACTAGATGTTTGGGATTCAATTTTGTCCCATCAAGAGTTAGATTCTTCGGGGTTTTGCAATTAATCAGGATTTAAAGATATGGATGGCGATAGATAGAGTGCAAAGATGACGATATATCGTCTAATTGAGTTAGATATTTCTTAAAGCATTGCATTTGAATCTGGATTAGTACGTTAACAGTTTTGTATATATATCATGTACTGAATGCAGAATTGAATCTTTATCAATTATATCGCAGAACCCTGTAAAAAAATGCTAACATGTTTTGTTTCATTGCAAAAACGCCGGATTGCAAAAATAATGACTATTCCTACTAAAAATATTTTGTGTGTCTGTCTGCAATATTCTACAAATGTTAGGTTGATTGAGTTTTGCATTACAGTCAGACTGGAATACAAATAACGGGAAGGAAAAAAATCCACATAATCGATAATGATATGAAGAAGATGAGCTATGGTCACTCTTGATGCTTCAACTAAAAATGTTTTTTGAGGTGGGTTAAAAGGAGGAGGCAACAAGTTTGTAACTTTGTAACTTTAACATCACCACAAGACAAATGAGGACCCCGAAGCAAACCACGCACGGTCGATTGAGTGAGATTCGTCTCATTTTACATTATAGCACAGACATTCTCATTCTCAAACAAGAAATAAATACCACTCTGACCGGTCGGTTTTTCCGTCCGTTAAAACAATAATAACATTTCCTTCATTTCATAGTTATAGCTTTTTGTATTGTTGTATGTCGGCATGCAGTTTAAATTTCTTACCTTTCTGAATTTATCGCGCATGTATGTGCAAGTAAAGGTGTGCATAAGTACTCCTTTTGTGAAGAAGTGTGTTATCTTTGGTTTTGAGTTCCCATAGTTGTGCACATAGAGCACCCTTGCAATTTGTTAGGCGACGATGAAGATAGTTTATTCAAAGTGTCATCTTCTAAAATGGCCCCCTCAACGTGCCCAAATCGTCAAACTTATTTTCGACCTCATTTTAATCTTATCAAGTATTGAGAGAGTAACAAGTTTCAAAGACATTTTTCATGGCTCAACCAACGCCATGGAGAGAATCATGCTGGCTGAGAAGGATATAACAGAAGCTGTGCAGAAATACGTAACCAGTTTAGAACGTAGGATAGTATTGGCGAAGAGGTAATGAATTTTAGTTCATTGTGGTTGTGGTTGCTTGTTGCCTCAAGTATTTAAGTGGATTTTTTGGTTGGTGGGGGTTGTTTCCAGTCCATAATTGGATATTATTTCATTTGGTAAAAAACATTACATTTTAAACAGATACTTGGACGACCACCAACAACAACCCAGTTTACAATTGAAGTCTGGAATTAACAATGAGAATGAGGAGGAGGAGAAGATAATTATTGTGCAAAGTCAAAATTCTGAGGACATTATGATCTCAGAAAAGGAAAGCATTTTGTTCAATCCTTTGAAAGTGTTCAAGCTAATTCGAAGCATGTCCTTGACATTACCAAGTTTCGAAAAAGAATTGCATAAAGATGATGAGAGACGTGAGATATTTGCATATTACTGATATATACTTGTCCCGTCCCGTATTCTATAAGAGATGCTTTTATTGCATAACGTATACTTTGCATGCAGGGTTCTTGAGGAGTTTAGAAAATGCACGGAAAGGGATTGAATTTCCTCAGAAGAAAGATTTAGATTCTGCAACAGAAGGATTGCTTCGTGTACAGGATGCGTATGACTTGGACGTATTCTCTGTAAGTTGAAGAAAATCCACTTATTTGTGAATTTACATATGTCACATGTGTAATTTGTTATATTTAGTTTGCAAATGGAGATTTTGAAGGGCTCTTAACAAATGCGTCCCTCTCTGCATACGATTGTTTTTTCATTGGGAGTTATTCTCTTAATTCGAATATTTTCACTAGGGCCATTGAATGGTTAGAGAGATCATATCATCTAGTTCAAAATGAGTTGGATAACAGCATTCCTTCACAATTAGTAAGACAACGTTTACAAGATGCTATATTAAAGGTAAGGGGAATATCTAAATCTAATATATATGTGCCAAATTAATCCATTATGCGTGTTTAGCATAACGCCGCCTTAACGTCACCCGTTCAGGAGAATCCGTACGTTTACAATGAATCGTTGGAGCCAAACTTAGAGAAAAATTGGAAGCAAGGAAACCCCAGAAGAAAAAGACTGGACAAACAATCTTATCAACTTTACGCGACAGAGTCCAGTTTCACAGATCTTACTAATTTTGCTGCTTTATGTCGTGGGCATCGACTTCAGGTCGGCTGCATTTACTCTTAATCCTGTTTTTTAATTGCATTATTAAAATCTACTTAATTAATATGACTTCAATTCATATGTATTTAATTTATTGATGATAGGAACACCGTATTTTGAAAACACTATCTTGCTGGCTAGACCGTCGTTCCCCGTACACAGCTTTACTCCCACTTCGCGTAGAATTACTTCATGAACAACCGATTGTGCTTCAGATTTACGACATCCTTCCTAATGCACTATGCAATAAAATTGTGAAGTCTGTTGCACCATCCACCCTGTCTCGGTCAAAGGTGCATGGGAAGATTAGTGAACGTCATAAATTTGTGTCTGCCTCAAGAACATCATCCTCTACGTGGATTCATGATCCGAAATTATTACATAAAATGGACAAAATTTACATCCGATTACAATCTCTGTTCGGGCTAGACTTGAAGTCTCATGGGGCATGCGAGCAGTTTCAAGTTTCAAGCTATAATGCTTGTGGACATTATAATCCACATCTGGACAACATTTTAACTTCAGAGGTATTATCCAAACTTGGAAAATAAACATGTCTTTATTTAAAGCAGAAATCATGTTATATTTTAAGCTTGCACCAGGACTGGAGAAAAATGAGATTGAGAAAGGAGATCGTTTGGCAACTCTAATGTTTTATGTATGTTCATTTTAATCATTTTGTAGCAATTGATTTACTGAGTGTAGTACTTACTGACATTATTGGGCAAATTTAATATTTAGCTCTCCGATGTTCCTCGAGGTGGATTTTCTGCATTCCCAAGACTTGGAATTGCCACACGCCCTGTAAAGGGATCTGCAGTGTTTTGGTTTAATGCTAAAAGAAATGGAGAAGCTGACCCCCTCTCACTCCATGGAGGTTGTCCAGTCCTTTACGGTAATAAATGGATTGCGAACCAATGGATACGAGCAAATTCACAAATGTTCGCGAGGAAATGTCTCAAACAGGATTAGTAAAATTTACAAATGGAGACAGAAATCATAGATATGTTGTATATATACCGTTCAGTCAAACAAAAGAAGAATTTTATTGTTACCAGAAAAATTTACAATGCCATACAAGAATTACGCTTAAAATTATTGTACTTTATTTTGTACTTGGTTGTATATAGGCCAGATATCGTCATAAATTGAATAAACCAAGCAATATAATATTTGCCCTACAATATCACCTTTCTCTTTTCTTCATATATTATATTGGAGAAAGTCATAACTAACTTATACAGATGAAGGAGGACGGAGCTTTGCCATATTAATTAATTAATAATAATCAATTGGACGCCATTTTTTGTCATTTCTCATCTAATTGATTCAACTTTAACTTTGATACAAAAAATGTCCCAAGCAAGACTCAAGACGTATACGTATACGACACCACTTATTAAGTGGTGAAAGAGAGTGGTTAAAGTGGGAGATCAATGTATGGTGAAAGTACGTCTGACCAGCCCAACAAAGGGTGATTAGTAATTAGCTGAAATGTGGCCACTCCCATTTAAATGTGTCGTTAATTGTTTGGGTGGACAGGGGCATTGACCGACGTCGGTAGGGCAAATTGAGAGTGTGCTACCGCCTGTGAATCAAAGCAGTGAGAAATGTCATTCATTTGTTGCTTGTTCCACCTGCACTGCCTGTTGAATGTTGACATTCCATTGCACATTGCATTGACCTCTGTTCTCTTCCAATCTGTAACAGATTAGTTGTTGTCCCTATAGGAACCTTATATACACACAAGTATATGTTAAGTGTGTGTGGTAGTCCTGCTCTTTCTTGTGGTGGAGAAAAAGAAATCGGATTGAAGATGAGGGTGGAGGGATAAGATGTCGGTAGGTTAATGGTCCGGCTGCTGCTTGACCTCCTCGTCCCACCACCTGTTCTGTCTGGGTCAGAGAGCAGAACACGGGGATTGATGGATGAGAGTGAGCGACGACCAATCAATTATCGACACACACACACCTAGGCAACCAAATTTTAGTGCAAATTCATCTTCATTTCCAGAGTTTTCGGAGGAAAGAAAATAATCATTCCCATTCCTGATCTCCTACCGTGCAGTCGAGTAGTAAATTTGTTTCTCGGATATCCCAAATTTTTCGTCGATTCGATTTTGCGACACTTTCTTTGTCAACATCATTTATTGAACGTAGAGTTAGTCAGCCGGTAGTTGTGCAGTTCAGTTATCTTCTTTGGTATTAGAAAAGTAGAATTTGTAGAGAAAAAAGTTAGGCGAGAAAAGATGGCGATGGCCAAGCCAGTAAAATCACCAGGAGCAGGATCAAGTAAGGGGTCATTCGCAGGCAAGTCCGATGATAAGCCGATGCTGAACCCAAGTCTCTCCACGACATCATTTTCCTTTGATAACACTGCTGCCGAGGCAAAGTTGTATCGGCTGCTGGACACGGCGTATGATAGGATTAATGATTTGAAGAAAGTTCTTATGGAGGTAATAATGATTTATATTGTAAAGTTTGTATAATGATGAGGGTCTATAATTTATATACTACGCGATTTATTTGTATAGGAACAACAACTTACTGGAGTTCACAGTACAGAGATGGACCCAATTCGAGACAGGCAGAGGAACTTGCTTCGAGAAATTGATCAACTTCAAAGGCAGAAGCAAGGACAGAGACGTATGGGGTTTAAAAGTTTGGGATTCGCCGCTTTACCAAAAGCAAAGGCTGAGTTTGGATCGGCATCCGTTTCTGGTGGGTTAGGTTCAGCAACAGGTGGGTTTCCTTCCCCAGCAGAAACTGCCACCATCAGGGCTCCTCCAGTGCCTACTTTAACGATTTCAGAAATTGCAAACAGGCCGAATCCCAAGGAAGCAATTAATAAACCGTAAGAATACCTATTTCGTTGTTAAAAGCAAATTTATACAATCTATATAATTCTTTTTCAAATCATTAGAGTCGTGCCCTCCATGCAGACTTGCCGTGACCAATCCAATCTGTCAACAGTAAAGAGGGGGCCGAATCCCAAAGACACACTTGATAGACAGTAAGAATATTTTTACCATTAAATTGTTAACAGCAAATGCAATGATTTGTTTGAAAATCATCAGAGCCATGCCTACAATGCATACTTCACGTGGGCAAACCAACTTGGAGGTTGCAAAGAGCGGGCCAAGTCCTAAGGATGCGCTTAATAAACCGTAAGGATACATAATTTAGGATTAAATAGTTTAACAGAAAACTTATTTCGGTCTCGAATCCCTAGAGTCATGCCCACCGTGCAGACTCCCCGTGAGCAAGTCAGCAGCGATTATCCTTTGGATCTGCGAATAAGTGCGAGACGGTCAATGGGCAAGCAGCTTCAACCTGATCAAAAGTATAATAAGAGAGTCTCCAATTTCCAGTTCGGTTTACCTTCGGTTACTGAAGTCCATAGTTCAAAGCTACAACCAGTCCAAGCTCATCTGGCGCCATCTAACAGATCAGCTGTATTCTCCCGAGGATGCCTTGCACCACGAATGCGATTGCCATCCCCATCGTACAATAATCACGGCCAGTTTATGGGTAACATTCAAGAGTCTCCTGACAAAGTAGTGACCGAGAAGGATCCTGACGAGTCTTTTCATTCACTAAATGACTCGGCGTCGGGCTGGTCATTTCACACTGCGAATGAGGAGGAGGAGGAATCACTTCCTGACTTCACTCCTGATCATTCCGACCCAGAAAGTAATTGAAGCTTTTTTGATTGATATAGTTGCGTCTGATTTGTTTAAATATTTATTTTATACATGCTTTGTAAAGGAACTGCTTCTGCATTATGGTCATCCATGGATGACCTCTCAAACCGGTTTAAAGAATCCCTGTGGGAACTTGACCGTAATTTCTATTTGCTATAGTTTGAAATATTTATTGAGGTCCACTTCAATTACAATTTTTTCTTCACAGGAACTTCCATTACAGTTGAACGAACTGAAACTACAAAACCGTTTGAAATGTCAGATTTCTACAAGTATAGCAGCAAGTGGAATAAATTGATGAGTAAGCTTATTTTTAAGATATTTTCATATTGCAATGCAATACATACGCGACCTATTTACAAGCTTATCCTGTTTGAAATTTGATTCAGACACTACGTCTAGTCCAATTGGGTTACTTGAAAAACGAGATAGGATGATGCGCCGTCGTAGCATGTTGCTGGAGTCTCTGACCCCAAAAGATACTGGTACGATAAATATATTCCGAAGTGAATTGCAATTATTAACCTTTAACTGATTAACTAATCATCCAGAATGTGCTGGCAACTGGTACGACGGTCTTCAGCTTCCGCAACCTCAAAATCCGGACCCGCCTCTGCCCCCTCGTACATTTCCAAGGTAGTTATATAATTATATGGTTCCTTCATGGCATATATTTTAAAATATTAATATTATTTTTTTAGAAATGCAAATCATGGTAGTCGAAATGCTAGAGGTACTGAAGCTTGGGTAATGGACACTCCAACTATTGTGTAGTGTAACAAACAAGCAATGCAAGTAACAATCGTGTCACATCACATCATACTGTGCTCCTATTATTGCATGTTATTTATAAGCCAACCTCCGTCCGTACAAAATTGTTTTAAATGTTATTGAATTGTGCAATGTGAAAATCTACTGCTACCTAACAAACCTCCAAAGTTGCTTAAATGCTAATTTTTATAATGAATTTGTAATAACACGTGTTACCAGTAACGGTGGGTAATAAAAATTGTAGTTTTGAGATTGTGGTTCTGTATAATTATTGTAACATTTTAAAGTAAATCTTATTCACCATTTATTGCTGAATCAGTTCATTCTTGTACATATATAGATCATTCATTTCATTTTATGAGAAATAGAAAAGGCTAGTTATTACATCCAGGTAGGTAGCGCATAAAGCTTAACATTACAAATTAGTCATCATTTTCGTAAATGAATGACGATAAGCACAATTAACTGTCCAGTTTAATCTGAGCAATATCGGGAGCAACTATGGAATTGGATTTATAAACAAAATTATTAAATCCATGTCGGTTGCGGGCAATCTCAACTGCAAGGAATTGAATCCGGGTCACGAGTATCGTATTATCTTCTGTATATTCCTTTTGGCAATTCAGTCTCAACAAGGTTCCATAGCTGTAGTCTTCCATGTCTTTAAAAGCTTCGCAAAAGAATCTCCATTTCTAGAAATCAACAAGTATATCATTATTTACCCACTCTGTAACTTTTTTTAAAACGCTTGACTGAATATATTACATACTTCTTTGGCATCTTCAGATTTCAATGATTCAATTGTCACAGTTCCAATGCAAAAATTTTGAAACTGGTAAACGAAAGTATGATATATTCTGTCGTCATCTTCCTTCGTCAAACGTAAGAGTTCTGGATCTACGGATGATATTAGCTGCAAGTATTAAAAATGATGAGTATTTTTATTCCACCATAATATACACAAAGCCAAAAGCCAAAGTTCAATTATCCCCTATAAAAATACCTTACATTAAAATGAACATCTGCAAATTCGATAGCTTTTACAACCCACATTGACTCCACAGACGCATTATTGACATATTCTTCTGCAGGTCGGCTGAGATAGTCAGCACCGGCCGCAATAGAGCCAGCGTCCTAAAGAAGGCATATAAAGAAGTTAATTATATTATTATTAGATTTTGAAGTGCGCTAAAGTAAAGCAATTATCAACTTTTTGTTCATTTCTTATATGCCTCACCATTCCTTCCGCAAACGACATGATGTTTCCTACCCTTCCCAGTGTTCCCAGGCCACTTATTAAGATAACCACAATTTAAAGAAGCCCACCCACTTAAAGATTGTGCCCGTGCTTTTGATGGGAATATTCACAAACAGCAACAACCTCCTCAAACCTTAATAACAACAATTATCACAGCTAATTAATTAATTAGCATAATATGATTGCCAAAAAAATTTTCGCACAAATAAATTTGCAACTGTATTTTGTAAATTCTTGAAATATTTTTGGAATGTTGTTTGCTATTGAACGCACATGGTGGTCCAAGCACCGGCGGGACGAAGGAAGATCTGGGAAACTTAAATAGAGCACATGTTGTTTATTGGCAGTGTTGGCTTCGTTCGATTTTTTTGATATTCATAATAACTGTGAAATTATCGGTGTTTCAAATTGTGCTAAGAATTTTTCATGAGTAGTATCGCCAAGCAAGGATTAAAAAGTGCGTCAAAAACAATGCCGTCAAAGTTGAAGATGACCATGGCAAGTGATGATAACCATCTTCCAACAGAGAAGAGCCAATTTCTAGACAAGGAGAGCGACCCTGATAAGGCTGATCCTTCGACATTGAAAAAACGGCAGAAGAAGAAGGAGGAGGAGAATAAGGGGCCGAAGCCTGTGTGGTTTGATCCGGATGATTATCAATTGTAAGTTATTCATTCTGGTAAAGTCAAAGTGAATTGGTCACTAGTCACTACATACTATATTTACATGAATGATAGTGACTACTTTAACAATATTAATATTGGTTGATACAGAGACGAAGATGGGGTTAAGAACAGAAGGACAAAACTTGAAGCAAAAAGTGGGGAACTGTACCAGAGTAGACTCGTCCAAAATTTCGAAATGGTTTATGGACCAACGCCAAAATGGGCACAACTCAACAGGAAACGCAAGGTAGACACATTTTTTGCATAGTAAAGAAAGAAAGGAACATAAGACACTTGAATGTTGATGAATAGTCTCCTGTGGAAACAAATGACGTGGACGATAAAATGGATGTCACAGAATCATTGCGACTCTTGTCAATTGGAAAATTAGAAGTGGTACGGGTGGAAAATCTAAATTCTAAGAGGAGTGAAGGAGCCATTATTCGAAGTGTGGATTTTCACCCGACAAGAGCAGTTGGACTTGTAGCTGGAAATTCATGTGTTTCTTTGTATCAGGTTTGTTACTCAATAAAAGGTAATATTTTTGGAGATAGTTTCTATAATGTTTCATTTGTTTGATTAGGTGGATGGAAGTACAAACCCAATCATACAATCTATCGCTTTTGACGATTTTCCCATAAGGAAAGCTCAGTTCTGTTGCAAAGGGGATGAAATATACGTGTCCTCTGGGCTCATGAGCCATTTTTATTGTTATGATATGCATTCTGGTAGTATTCGACAAGTGAAACCCAATCATACCACAAAACACGAGACAATCCGGGTAAGTTATTACTAGTTTTGGTTAACTTACCATATTTATTAGATTGACACCTGAATTAAAAATCATTTTCGACACAGAATTTGGTGCCTTCCCCTGATAACAAATATATAATGGTTGTGGGACGCGACACATTGTATATGCTGTCCAAGTCTTCAAAAGAACTAATTCATTCATGGTCAGTAAACAGTGAAATTAAAGGAGTATCGTTTAGCCCTAATGGACAAGAAATTTTTGTGCAAGAATGTGAGTTGATTTGAGAAATTAAGAAATAGTATATTTACTATATACCATTAAAATGAATTCTAATTTTGTTTTACATTGATAGCGACTGGAGGCATTTACAGGTGGAGCACAAGTACTCGATCTTGCGTTGAAAAGTTTTCGGGAACCGCAAATTTTGATGGAACATGTTTAGCAACATCTCCAAGTTATATTGCTTGTGGTTCGTCCAGTGGATTTGTCAGCATTTTTAATAATCGAACTGAACCGGTGTCCCAGACTGAGGTGGTGTCCAATTTATACAAACAACCGCTTGGGGAACTCAAAAATTTAACCACGTCCATATCATCGCTGAAAATAAATTGCTCTGAAGAAATCCTCGCAATGGCCTCAGTGGAAAAAGAAAACTCGATACGTCTGGTACTTATAATAACTTTTTATCTTGAAATATGGTTATGAATGATTTTCAATTATTTCATTCTATGCTATTTTTGTAGGTACATTTGCCAACTCGGAAAACTTTTGCCAATTTTCCACCAGCCAATGCAAATTATGGCCGGTGCAATTCAGTCGCATTTTCTCCAAACAGTGGCTACATCGCTATAGGAAGTAATAAAGGCTGTGCGTATCTATTCCGATTGAAGCATTACAGTAATTATTAAGATTACGATTTTATAATAAAGTAATGAATATTTTTAACCAGTCAACTCTCTGTTATCTCTTATATTTTCTCCCGCATTTCATGCAATTAATTTAGAATTATTTCTTGTGTAAGCTTTCTTAAATGAAAGTCTCTAAAATCATCATTCGTTCGGAATTAAATACTCCATGTTCGTGTCTCATTTGATGTACCCACCATCATAAATTCATCAACAATCCGTCGACACGGGCCATGAGGAAGAGTAAAAATAAAATACAAACAACAAAAGGTTCATCAAGGCAAACACCTTTTAAAAGATCACCTGCATGGATACCGCGTTGCACTACATCGATGCATTTAAATTTAAAGCAGTTCCATGAACTGAACATCTGCCTCAACTTGTTAATAAAGCTTATTAGCTTTAGCTTTCAGTAAGTTGTGAATCATGGCACACAAAAATCAAAGGATGGTAAACTCATTAAAAGTTCTTCTGACCGTTCCATGTCATTGGGTTGCCTTTCAGCCACACTTCTTCATTTTCATTATTGCAATTACAACCAGTGCGTACATTTGTTGGTGGCTTCAATTCACGTACTTATCTTTAGAAGAAATAGAAATGATTTTTTTAAGAACAACATGATGGAAACGAGAAAGAGAGGAAGACATGTGGAAAGCACGCGATGGAATTTTATGTGCCAAGTAAAGCAGGGCTGGATGACTTAAAAAGGTTCAACGCTTTGCGTTAATTTACAAGAACAACCTCCTCAACCCTACCATGCTACATACACTAACGGCACAAGTCACCTACACTTATTTATATATACAATCTTATTTTACTATATGTTTATTACCACTCACAACCACCTTCTATTTCATACTTCATCTGCAGTTCAGTTTTGCATCTGCTAGCCAGTCAACCAAGCCAACCAAGTTGTTGTTTGGTAGAAGGAGGACGATCATCATCAGTATCAGGCCCTTAAAGAATATTCGTTATTCAACATCAACAACGATTATATGTGCTTACTTTCTGCTCCACACCTGGTCCTTCTTTGCTGCTTAGCATCTGCTCTTTTTTCCATTGTTGGAAGAATTGGTCTGTTGTTGGGGTCTGCGTCTGCCACAAGTCTTCAGAGTGAATCTTTCAGACCATGTCATATCCAATGTTGGTAAATGATCAACCCAATCACCAACCAGCAAATGTGCACCAACCGAACATAAACTGATTGAACAACATGCCCTTAATTCTGCTTATTCCGTCCTTCCTTGAGAGTAACAAGTACTTTCTTAAGACCGACCAAATTACAAAGTTATTATCCAACCAAGCCACCAGGATGGATGGTTTACGAGTGAAGGGAACGTGCCAGAAGGACTCAAGACTTTTATGCACCGCATCATCCGCATGTTGTTCAACCAATTGTAAAACTGTGCACAAACCAAAGCACAAGTAAGCAGATTTAATAAAAGATTGTCACTTGATGAACGTTTACAGAGTGTATAATGTTAGCTTAGGCAGTCCAGTCTTAATTGTTTACTGGATGGAGTGAAAATGTCACCAACATAAAGAGTCTGCATGCTGTGTACCAACCATTACATGCCCGTTTATGGCACGCGTATGTAATTAATACTTTATTTTCATTTCATGTATGTATTAAGCCATTGTTGGAGAAGATCACGAGGAGTTTTATTAATGGGATAGAAAGTGAAAGCCTATTTTTAGGTGTGAATATTCCGCTGCATTGATTTGCCTTCAATTAAAAGAAGTTAGACAATAAGTACTTATTACAACATTCATAATTGACCCATAGTATGTATGTTCAAGGCAAACTACATACATTCATTACACATATGCAGAACTACCGTGCCTTTTCTCCGTTCGCATTATTCATGCATGTTCTTATATATTATGGCCTTTGTTGATTATGTAGCTCTTCTTTTAACCAGAACTGAATATTTTGAAATCATATTTCAACACCTCTATCTCTGTCCCCGAGTGTTTGTGGCAATTAAATCCATCAAGATTGCATAATGGGTTATTTAAAATAGGAGAAAGAACACGTGCATTAGGATGTATGCCTTGCTTCCGTATCAGGTTGCACAAGAATACTACATGACATCTGGAAATATGTTTCGAAAATCAGCATTTCTTTATGAAGCACTCTGTTCTTGACCTTTCCAAAATTCACCACCACCATGCACAACCACCATTTGGCAGGATTGAAGAAGATTTAGGATAATCCCCTCATCCGCACAGCACTGGCAGCTGCATCCATCCAAATTCATTAAAAAGTTCACCCAAAATCTCAAATTTTGAACAACTTACTTTCCTCTCTCTTGTCCATTCATTATTATTTTCTTTACAAATCGAATCTTGGGCTCGTTCACCGTCAACCTTAATAGAAGATTCAACCACTACGACTGTATAGTTGCGTGTATAGTGTTGCATATTGGCGATAACCATAAAAGGGTGGCAGTGGCAGAAGCCCACTTTTCTACTTCATCTTGGGTAAGATTTCCTTTTATTCTTCACCGTCGTCGTCGTCTTCGTCTTGGATGGAATTCTCAGCTGGAGGCTGTCAGACTTGTTCGTCCTTCTTCATCTCATCTTCAAACTAATATCGGTTTGCTAACAACGGCAGATGTTTTGTGGGCCACACCAGATGCTTAAGAACTCCCTTCCGTCGTACATTCTGCTCCGTTCTGTTGTTTCGGAATCCATCCATCCATCCATACGTTTTTTTGGTGGGTTAGCTTGCTTGTAAATAATCTGGTTCAAAATATCCATCCAAATGATGGAAAGGTCGCACAACATAACCAAAGGTTTTATTATTGTTGCATAAGAGGGCAAGCAAATGGTTTAATTCTTTATCCCAATAAAACTAGTCCCTGGAATGTTTATGCATGAACCAGCTATGTATGTTATCATCATGCAATGGATACAGATACATACATAATAATATGTATTGTGGGTAATGAAAACGAAATACAAGCGAGATTATTATCTTCTTGCTTCTTATCTTTCTTTACCTTCTTTTTTTAAACTTGATCTCAACTGCAGAATCCTTACCACAATAATTTCCGGAATCTCATTTTAGTGCATAGTATGTGAAATGTTAATATCCCTGCCCTAAATCTGAAGCAATAAATAAAAGAGTGAAGAAGATATGAACCACTTATGTAAAATACTTTGAGATTAGTACAGATCTGTAATCGTCATGATGTTGTATATCATTCTGCAGAATGAGCAGAGCTTATGTTTCATGACATTGGAATTGGAAACATCTTCTTAACAACCAAAATCCAATCCATTTCAAAAACGGCATAAATGTGATATTTGATACGTATTTGATGTCATCATCATTTCTTCAACAAAAGAGTGAAGGAGTCCGAGTCCCTTCTATTCTTAGTGAAATGACCATGCAATCGTGTAGTGTGTACTTTACAACTTACATTTCCTCATTTAAAAGGACACATGAACAAATGGAAGCCTATATATACACACTATAAATACATACACACCTGGTTTTTTATTAACATTTACAAATAATTAAATTCCATTTTGACAGAAGCAACCCCTGAGACGGATATGTGTGTACACTTATCTAATTTTTACCTGCAACCTTTCATACGCGTTTCCTGTTGCAAGTGCTCATAGGTAATGTTGGCCGTCTCTGGGATGGTGGTATGGTATCATCGGATCGTATGTGTTTATCAAAAAGAAATACGAATTTGTCCAATTCCGTCCTTTTCCTTCCCTTCACTGCTTGACACCTATACATTTATTAGTTTACAATAGAATTGAGTAAAATGATCCATCAGAAAGGCCGTGTATTCAGCAAGTCAGCAATCCCCCAACCTTCATTTCGTTGCATGAATGTAATGAAATTCATGTAATACGAATACATATCTGTATTTATATGTATGGAATAGTGAACTGAACTTAACCCTCCGAAATGGACTGAATACTGAATCCCTCCATCCAATGTAATGTACCCGTTGAAAAGCATTTACCAGCCAACCAACAACCCTAAATAATAAAATAACGTTCTCTTTCAACGTATTGAAAGTCTCTTAAATGGAAGGACTGATCCCTCAGAGGATTCAGTCTTCCATCAGACTTCGTTCCAAGATCAAGAGAATCTTCTTGCACACTACTGATTTTCATGCAGAAGAGTTTACACATTCAAAAACATCTGCAGTTTTTAGAACTTGTTTGATTATTATTAGTTTGGTCTGAGTGGGTGTGACTTGTTGAAAACAGTTTGTTTGACATATGTAGTTTGTTTTATATGATTTTTAAAAGAGCTAAAGTTTAATGTGATTTTGTAACGTTACCGTGTTCATGTGAAACAAAGTGGTGATTCATCATTATTAATTGAAATGGCTATTCAATACGTTGAAGCTAGCAAAATGGATACAAATTTTCGGAAATTGAACTGCATGTTGTCTTTGTGGTAAGTTTTGGAGAATGGATTATTATTGACCATTAACCTATATGACTATGAATTACGGAGGAATCTGTTGTTTGTTCATGCAATGCAATAAAGAAATGATTTCGTTATTTACAGGTATGGCGTCATTGCTGGATCTCTGCAAATTTATTTGATCGTTCAAAATGTTTGGAAATTTGTACGATTTGCGGAGTTACCGTGGCTTAACCAGCAAACCCCAACCTTGGAGTTGAACATTTTTATCGGATTAAACGGTAAGAATATAGAATTGACTTGACTAGCGCATAAACTGAGCGACTGACTCAACTGAACTCTCAATTGACTGATCCCGTTTGTTACAGGTTTTGCAGTGCTTTTGCTGCCCTTCTTCATCACGGCATGTTTTCTGAAAATTGGGAATTTGGCCAATGACAATGAAATGTTGGGGAAGAAATTGAAATGCAGTGGAACCGTGTCCGGAGGGTTGAAGGATGGTAGCAATGGTGGGAGTCATTTGCTTTCCATTTGGACTCATTTTGGACCCATCTCTTCATTGTTGCATGTTATTTGTGCTGTGTGTCTCCTCTTTCCCCAAACCTTAGTGGATGGTGTGCTTATCAAGAACGGTTTCCTCCCAAAAGGTAAGCAATATAATTTTACTATTGCAATAACGCATCTGGGTTGTAGTATATTTACTTAGCCGACACTAATTTCCATTGGTTTTCTTTATTATTTTTTGCAGAAGACATTTGGAAGTCAGATCTTGATTTTTTAAACCAAAACGAACCTGAAGACATGGTCATCCGCCCAATTGGAAGTGATGGAGTGTCAGATTTTGTGAAGCGTGTGTCCCCCCTCACAGCAAAACATGGTGGGCTACGACTGGAGTTTATCAACTACGCCATGGCCCTGTTCATTTTTTCCATCCGTTACGCCCAAGTGTTTTGGTCGTGTCATAAGAAGTTTGCTATTGTTTTGGGTCTCCATCAAATTATCAACAGTGCGCACACCCTCATTTCATTTTCAACCCTCATCGTCCTCTACAAAGTTCATGTGGGAAGTGTGTACTCAAAATCCACACCCTTCTTGTTGGACAGCCAAATGACCTTGCTCATCTTTGGAATCGCTCTCACCGTTCTGTTCCTCTCCTCTTCCGTCCTATACTATTTTGGATATTTAAAGTATTTGGGCTTTCTCCAGGACAAAATTTACGACAAAAGTGCCAACCACTCTGGAGACTCATCTTTCTACGGGTAAGCTACTTTTTATTCATTTATAAGTCTGGCCGATGCATTGAAATGTAAATAGAAATGTATATAAAATGAAATGTATATAAAATTAATTAATTTGATTGTTATTTCCATTGTAGTGGGGGTTGGACCTACTTTCCTCACAGCGCTGCCGTGTCCATTGCTCTAGCCTTGGCTGCTGCACAAAGTCCTCTTGTTCATGATGGCTTCGTGGTGTATCAGATTTCTTCTCAAAGCTTTCTCCTGGCGTTTCCAATCAGCTCGGTGACATATTTTCTACTCTGGGCAATCCTTTGGCTAGTTCTTACCCTTGTCAAGAACTGGAAATTTCATGTCACTGTAAGTCGTCAATTTTTCATTGTTCAATTAACATAAAGTGCAAAATTTTAAATATTTTTGTTAATTTCCAGGCAACCATTATCCAACCAGTGCATGACTTGGAGAATACTGGACTACCAACCCAGATAACAATTGGTCTGAAAGAAGCCTCATCCATGGGACCGTTCTCACCTTCCCTAGTCGTCATTAGTGAAGGAAAAGCCTTCTCTGTGGAAAATGCTCACGATCAAAAATCAATTTTGGCCCTCATCCCAAAAACATCGGAAGAGCCAACCTATTGGAAAAAGACCACACCCACCCCAACCCCTAGCTGTCTTTCATACAAAGCAAAGGATCACAGCAAAATCAAGTATATGCCTTGTCGCAAAGAGGTCACTTTTGATGATGAGCTTGTCTCTCCAAGATATTATTCCCGACCCCCAAGTCGCGCAGACAAGCCTTCCACCATGAGAAGCGGATCTGGAGATAACTCTTGTGCTCATCTAGAGGACTTTGACGCGGGTGAATACGCCTACTTGTCAGGATCACGAAACAGCCAATCATTCAAATCCCCTGTGCAACGATCGTCCATAGCTCGGGAGTCATTGTATGGTCAATTGCCTGCCAAAATTAATTTCATGGAACGTAATCAAGTCGTCAGTCCCGTTTCTACGGTGGATTCTTCCAGCGGGGTCAGTTCCATTAGTGCTCAAAGTCAACTAGGACCTCCCTCCACATCCGCATCATGCAGTCAATTTTCTGAAGGAGACATTGCCGAACCAAGAGCGCATTATGAACCACTTAGAATGCTGAGTCGGAGGAATAGTGTAAGATCTTATATAAGCTCACATCAAAATCAGACCGCAGAAGCAGCCGAGCATTACCAACGAGCCTTGCTAGATGAAGTGTATGGGAAATTGAAGGGTGGAAGACTGGTGTCAAGATCCGAGTCAATTTATTCTGTAGGAAATAGACAGTCCAGTAATAATAATAGTAATAATAATAATAATGTTAATAATAATGAGGAATCGAATCGAGTTAATCGCTCCGTTTATGAGCACTATTCCGACTTGGAGTCCCCTCGTTCTAATTTCAATAGTAATAACAAATTCCGTTATGAAAATAGTAATGCACAAAACATTGCCAATAACTGTGTGGATTCTAGTTGTAACAATAATTATGATCTCGATGATGTCATTGTTCCAATTCCACCACCTTTGCCAATTTTGTCTTGCGTTGTTCGAAAAAGTCTTTCCAACTCGGATGAGATTCAAGTCATATAAAAAAGAACTTGTTGTTTTTATCAGTATTATGATTCTGACTGAATTTCACTCGTTGTACATTGCTGTGTAAAATATAGTGTATAATATTTATTTACAATTTCCTACTAGCTCAATAATATTTACCATATATTTAAAGACTGAGAAATACTAAATAATTACCTTCTGATTGATTAGTCTGAATCTATTTATAACATGCTATCTGTAATTTAATGGAATTTAAATACAAAATGATGCATTACAATACAATACGACAAGAAATAAATGATATCTGAAATTATTCATGATAAAATTGTTCCAATTATTAGCACTGCAAGCTAATTGCAAGTAGTTATGCGGCAAACCAACTGAAAAATCCATTTTTAGAATTAGAATCGTGAATTGAACATATAATTTGGGTGCATGAGGTCCGATATTAAATCAAGAACATTTCCAAACATTATTACACAATACATTTATTTTTACGTATTAATCTGAAAAGTTGGAACACAGATAATAATAATCATATTTTAAGTATATGTGATTACAAAATTTAGTGTCTCATTTAATGTAGGTCTCTCTTTTTTAAGCAAATGTCATGTCCTAAATAAAACGTGTCCATATTGCCAACATGTATTGATCACTTTTTTTCTTTTCCGATATCACAAATGTAATTATGATTAATTGTAGATATATTTACTGACTATACTAATTAGAATTATAATACAATCTCTCCCTCCTCAACCCCGTATCACCTATTTTCGATATCCTCCTAACTTTCGAAACCTTGTCTTCTGTAGTTTCGGGGATTTTTAAGGATTTCTCTGTATCATCAGACCACCCTTCTTCCTCTTTGCCATTCTTTTCCACGTCCTGATGATCGACTCGTTTGACACACTTCATGTTTCCATTACCATTTTTGGTAGCAGCAGGACCTTGTTTCAGCAACTTGTCGAATTCACTGAAGTCAGTTTTTAGTTGGGAAGGAATCTCAATATTCAGATAGTCCTCTTCTAATTCCAGTTCAGAGTCTACAGATTCTATAAAATAAAGGAAAATGGTTATATACTTAGTGTTCATAATTGTGATCGTAAATTTAGTTTGGTAAATAAGTAAGTGTCTTACCATCAGTGGTTGATGGTTCGTGGACAGCTGATTGATATTTGCTATCAAGCCACAATTTCCCGAACCGTTTCTTAATGTTTTTCAACTTTGGTTCAACAACGCCAAGCAAAGGTCTTTGAGCAGGTTCTCCAGCCCAACATAACTCCATCATTCGCCAACACTCGTCGTCAAAGTATGATAATTTTTCGGGTCTTGAACCTTATTCAAAAAGTCATATTTTATCAAACATCATATTATTTTCAAATCTTTCTATGCACAAATACACACCTTTTCTAACACTTGTCCACAAGTGTTCCTTATTTTGACATTGTTCAAATGCATGTGGTAATCTAACTTTCCCAGAACAGAGATACCAAAATAAAATTCCAAACGCATAAACATCCACACTATTGTCATATTGACCAGAAAATAGTTCTGGTGCCATGTGTATTGGTGTGCCAACAATGGAGCCCTATGCAGACCAAATCATTAATTGTAATCAAACCAGAGGTACAAAAATTTCCCACATAGTAAAGAACTTGACCATCATACCGACATCATAGCTTCAGGCTTGCAAAATCCAAGATCAGTCAATTTGGCACGGTTGTTTGAGTCTAATAAAATATTTTTAAGTTTAATATCCCTATGCACCAACCCTTGAGAATGCAAGAAGCGTATTCCTTCCACAACGTCAAGTGCCACCTGAGAATAAATATAAGTTTCAAGTTATTATATAATTCAGTCTGTTAAATATCTGCAAAGAATACTTGGACAATCTAAGCTACCTGTAATCTACTGAGCCAAGGAAGACCAACTTTTAATGCACAATAAAGGTCTCGAGATAGTCGGTCCATTATAATCAGTACTGCAGGAATTGAACCACCAGCATAAGAATGGTCAATCACAGAGCCCCGCACCCGAACGATTCTGTCATGCTCTGGAATGCTTCTATAAAAATCAATGTGTATATCACTTAGAAATTAGTAAGTCAGTCAACTGATAGTGACACTCTTATGAATCTCAAAATCGATGTCTTTATAAAATTGTTGTTAAAATGATTGACTAACCTCATATAATAAAATTCCATAGCCAAGTCATTCCAATGTTTATCATCCATTGGGACCACAGATTTTACTGCACAAGGAGAGAAATTTGCCCATTTTTCACAAGCGTAGACGACTCCGTACTGTCCCCGTCCCACCTCCTTTCCACAATGAGGCATTCCTAAAACGGACGATATCATACATTAGTTCTAAACTAACCCAACAAACAATTAAGCAACTATTATAATTATTTGCTCACCAAATTTAAGAAAATCGACAATTGAACTGGTTTCCAAAGCTAACCTTGCCAGTCTTGGGGCGTGTACTTTCCTCAATCTGAAACCCCTCTCCCCCGTCCTCTCTAACCTTTCATTATGATGTATTTCTAGATTCTTCAAAGCTGCAGCAAATGTTTCATGAGAAGTTTTCAACTTGTCCCTCAATTGTGCGCAAACTGCTTTAGCCAAACGTTTCTGACAGAGAGAGTTCAACATGTCAGTTGCCACACTTCGACGCCATACAGAATCTATAGCTGGCACAGATGACCAAGGTAACGAGTTGAGAAGTTGACGCATTTTCTCATACAAGCCTCGCAGAATAGAGGAAGACTGATGATTCGGTACTTCTACTTGATAAGCGGACGTCAAAATCTACAGACGAGAAAAGAATGGTTAACTATGAAAAACTGTAATACGGGCAATAAAGTAACTTCAGGTAGTGAAACTGCCAAATTAATGGATTACCTGTTTCAATGCTACACTAGCCAACCCTCCATCATCTGCAGTTTCCAAATTCTTTTCCAAACTGTTGACACACCTTTCCAATGTTCCCAAGAAGGTGTCATGTAGACAATACACAGATTTTATAAGTTTCTGGGCTACAATGTTGTTCAGATCTACAACCACAAGTTCACGGATTTCTTCCATGCATTGCACCACCAATTTTCCGGAGAGTGGACCTTCCCAATCTTTAAGGATTGGCCCTGTAATGAAACAGATAATTTGAATAATTTAAATCATATAATTTAAATACACTATTAATTATAATTCACAATTGAGCTGTTTTATTATACCTTTAAATAGGTGACCTTCAGCCTTTTGCAAAATATCTTCCCGTCGCTCTGCAATTGTGTCTGCAATCAAGGTACACATTTCGTCCTGTTTCTTCTCTGCAATTCGCATCAGACTTTCGTATAGTTCTGCTTCTTTCATTCTGGCATAGTCCAATCTTTTGGGCGTAATTTGCATTTCTCGAGCCATCTCAAATGCAGCCAGTATAAACATTTGAAGGCAACTGTTGTGCACCTGAAAAAGACGAAGATAACACAAGTTAGTATCAATCAACTGGATCAATATCCATTCTAATACTCACTTACCCCGTGCAAATGATTAGACAAGGAAATCAAATACGATTCCAAAAAGTTTCTCACAAATTCGACTAATTTAGCTGGGAGATCATCAAGGCAGCTTATGTACGCACTAGTAACACAGGCAGGTTTATGAGTTTCGGTGGCTTGTAACCAAAAGCCTTCTTTATCGAGGATGGGCGTGGTAGAAGAAGTTTCACCAAAGCTTGTTGGATGAGAGTGTTGATGGTGAAGATGATGTCGACTTCGAAGTGGCGATGACTTTGTTTCACGAAGAAATCCTAAATGCATCATTAAATAAAAATGTTAACAGTCTATTGTTTAAACATTACAAATCTCACGACGCATGGTATACCGATAGACTCTAATTGTTCCACAATTGATCCACACTTCTTTGCATTCAATTGCTTGGCTTCAATTCCATTTTCCTCAGTAAAATTTAGCTGTCCATGTTTCATCATTTCATTACAATCAGCCTCCGTGAGTCCAGAAGTTTCAGCTGAAGATGGAGTTTGAACAAAGAAAATTGGCAAACCAGGGGAAAGAGAACGGAGCATAAGTAGTTGATGCTCATCCTTAAATTGGCAAATAAATTAAAAAAATTACTATGCATTGTGTCAAAGAAATATATAATTTGCAGTACTGTAATAAAACTACATACATCGTCAGACAATTTGTCGTCTGCAATTCCATACATCACAATTGGAGTTACAGCATCCAACGTTGTTTTAAGTATTTGTTGAAAATTTTCCAGATTTCCAGTCGGAGGAACAACGACTTGAGCATTGTCGCACAATATGGGATGCTCTAATTGCATTTCGACTACAGCACATTCGTCAACATTGCACTACATTGTATAAAATGATGATTGATGATGTTACAAAATTATTGGCCTGATGACACTTCTATTTATTTGGTCATACCTTAGCTTCAACTTCCGGAACAGTCAAATCCACCTTTCGTATTCTTTGCCTTGGAGCTCTCCAGTGCGTATCTTGAACATTTTCTACTAATTCGTAACTTGATCCAAGTGTTAATAAAACCTGCAACATTATAAATATCAATATTACAATTACATTTATCCGTTCATTAGTCATTAGTCTCTTCAAACTCACCTGCGGTTTCTTTCCGTATCTGAATTTAACCATTCTCCACGCCAATGCATGTTGTTCTTCTGGTTCCATGACGGGTAAATGTGCCTGACTAAATAGCTCATTAACTAAAATAGCTTTAATTTTAACACTTTGTCCCAACACAATTATGGCAGGTGGTCGTCCCACTAAAGGTCGCTGAAGCTGAACATCCTTTATTTTTGTCTCCAACATTTTGAGCGCTTCTAAAAAGAACAATAAATAATACATGAATATTCATAAGGAGTTCGAATTAATTACATTCTATAATATTCATCATATAGATAAGATAAGATATTTATTGACATACGGCCTGCGGCCCTCGTCATTTGCTTTACAATTTCAATATAGTTTTGACATAAAATATTCATCATATTGTTCATTTATGCATTACCCTTTGGAACCACTCCACAGGAAGAAATATCATCAAGAGAGCGTAAAGTTTCCGTATAAATCTTTCTTAATTTTGTACTATTATTGGTAAAACGTCGAAATTCATTGTGTAGAAGGACCGTCCCTTTGGAGCACTCTGTTAGAGCCACCATCGCGTTCCCTTTCCTCTTGTACTTTTCCAGGGTGAATGAGTGAGTAAGTCAATTATTGACTTTCTTTCTGTTTAATGGCAATGTTGATTTGGAATTGGAATCCCAAATTAATTATCATCAAGTATATTGATGACTTGATCCACGTTTCTGTGCAGAACAAGAGAAAATATTTCCAGATGTTATCAATTTCCTTTCCAACAGTAGAATTAGAAGAACCAAAAGAAAATATATATAGAAAATAATGATGACGAATTCTCATTTAAACGGAAAGACTTTATTTATGTGACCCTGCCTCCTCCTGCGTCTTATTAACTTATTATTTTTGTAGCTAGAATAAATATAATAAGATCCAGAAGATCGAGCCATTAAAAAGTAAAGTTAAGTACTTTATTTATTATTTCTTCGTCTCCATCACTCTTTCGGAATGGCAATGGTTTTGGGAGGGAGGTGATATGATAAGCTCTCTCATGAATATGGCATAATAAATACTTGTTGGTATCTTTCTTATGCTAAATGCTAAATCTACTCCTACAGATACAAACCCTAAACAAATCCAGACATTTGCGGGTTGTGTTCCTTCTTGACCTACAATTATTAATTACTTGTAACTTATGTATATGACTTATAACCGACTATATAGTATCACATATCGGCGACATTTGCAGAGTGCAACTACGTATGTATTTACAGAAACTCCACTCTACAGTTGCAAATACATAACTCATCTTCTCCACCAGAAGTATAATGTACTTTATTATTAATGATAAAAAACTACGTAATATAACATATATCGTTATTTATTATTATTGTAGCTTGTACACCACTATACCACTCTGGCATTGACAAGTACAACATCAATAGCGTACATGAGATGGGGCAAATTAATTTTGATGTATGAAAGAAAGAAAGTAGTATTGCGAAACAAGGTGAGTTAAGATGCGACGGGTAATGTGGGGGTGGCTTAGATATGGAGTTCAAAAAATCAGTTTTAATTGTACGGGATGATGGGATTGTGGTATGGATAGGTTGAGAATGAGGGTGTGGCACTAGGATTCGTCATATTACCATATTTTTAACGTATGTAATTGCCAAAAGTCAAAATTAATGTGTTTATCCAGCCGTCTAGTTCGTCTCGCCTGCTGATGGATAAGCTTTATGCTTGTGTGCGATGTGTATGCGAAGTTTTGTTATTGATAACATTATAATAACAACCAGATCGATAAGAATATTTATTTGGTATTATGAAGAATAACAACACTAATGCAGACAAGAATCTGGTCCGACTATACATAGATATGAACAACACACACCTACAAAATGTTTACATTCAATTAAATAACTATATAATCTCTGCACTCTGAATCTGATTCCATTTGCATAATATCCATTCCATTCACCTCGGTTCACTTACAGTAGCAAATCATGATGTAAGCCTTAAATACGTTTCAGATATTTATAATCAGTTCCAATTTATTCGACCCACCCCACACCACACCACCAAGTGCTACAACTAACAACTACTGATTTGACTGATGAACTTTGTATATCTTTTATTTACAGATAATGATTAACAATGTGCATTTCAACCCATCCATGCATCACCAGATAGATGTAGAGTACTCAAATAATCTAAGCTAAACCAATTAAAACTACTTTGTTTAAAGACTATGTAAATACACAAGTGCCCGCTGGCCAACTTGTCCTCATCTACGTCAATGTGGATATACATAGTAAATTTAATAAGTTTGATTTCTGGTAAAGTTTTCTAAATATCAACCAAGCCACCCGGGTGGCTGAAAATTTCCATGCGTCTCAAAGCATCATTGTCTATTCTGTGTGCTCATAAATATTAAATATGCATGTATGGGAAATTTTTCTAAATCTTATAAAAAGTTGTATACATTCTTCGTCAATAATAACTTAATGAAAATCCAATGACAAACCCAAAACAAGAGTTTTAACATGTCAAATTCTCCTCAATGTCAACATCCATCCATTGCTGAGAAGGAGTTAATACCAGTACAGCATGCAGCACTGTATTAATTTCGCATATCTTATAGAAATTGCCAGGGTCAAATTGGGTACATGGAGGAATGATATTATTTTCAAATCTTGAATGAAAACAATTCCAAATTCTGGGCAGTATGCAATACCCTCAATCCAGGAATTTATTTATATCATCCATGTAGGTATGTATTTTATGATGCATGTTGAACTACAGTGTCAAGGACAGCATAATATGTATATATATTATGTGCTTTTCTTTCTAGTACACCCTTCCTGACAAAATTCTTTGATATGCAAAACGAATGTGTTAATGTCACATTAATTAATATGTCATGTGTGCCAATTGAATACTGCACTACCCTATACATTTAAAACACAATCAAGAATGACTGACAGAATGAGGTTTAGGTTTGCTAGATCACTTACCGGAAGAAGACCTCAATTTTATGGTGGTTGACATGCACTGATTGACATAAACATACAGAGTTGCAGGTCAACCGGAAGGAAATCCCACAATTTGTTGAAACAACAATAAGCTCCTTGGCTCAAACAATGACAATTTTAAATTATATCTGATCTGCTTCTTGCGCCAAACTTATACCCAAAGTCCCCTTTTTTGCATAATACAGACAACAGAGGACAAATCAAATCAACCAAAATTAAGGACACACGACCGACACTGACGACACACATTCAGAGCACAATCAAGTCAGTTAATCATATTCTTTCTTGTCAAATATCGAAATATTATTTAACAATCATGTTGATTTTGTTCTGTCCGCTTGGCACATCATCTCAACAACTGACGACGAAGAACTGAACTTTATTCAATGCAGTATAACCAAGTTCAAGGATTTAGGAGGATCCTTATTCTTATATTTAACAATTAATAATAATATGCTCTTCTCTATCTTCTTAAACTTAATGCATCCATGTGTATGCCACACCACTTAAACTTCACTATCCTGTCCAGTTCAACCGTTATATGTTCCAGTCGCCGTGTCCAGTCCAAAATCTGGTAGTACAATAACACAAGATATATAAATTGTTGAAAGCCACCTTACAATATCGTCCATCCAGTCCAATCACAATATCACACACCTTTGATATTATATATTATATGCACATGTACTATACATATATACAAAACTTATTTATTTACTGTCAAGCATCAGTAAGTACTACAAAATAATATCATCATGTGGTTGATACCGCACCATGATGAGGAGGATAACATCATACATACATACGCAATAACATGCAACGTCTGTATTAAAAACAACGTTAAATTATGTTAACATATATATATATATGATATGCACCGTGCTGGTTTGGTTGATGATGGTCCTATTAGATGGTATTATTACCCTGGCCTCGCACTAAATAGCATGGTGAGTATGTATGTTAGATATAAGTCGTAATAATAATATGTATGTACTTTTGTCCATTGTTCATGCACAAGACAAAGATTACAAAGCCAGTGCTGGTGTGTCGCAGACTTTGCGTTGGTTGTGTTATGTTGACAGTTTAGCGCACGTGGGATTCTTTAATGAAATGAGGATTGTTGGAAAAATTACTGTATTAAAAATTTCTGTTACAAAAATCGCATATTACTGATAATTGAGGGAATATTATGTAATGTATCATAAGTTTGTTATGCATGAGAAAAAATCGGTGTAAGTGAGTTCCACATTTATTTATTTATGTATAACAAGCCATGTTTTTAGCCGTTTTAAGTTGTAAATAGTTGGAATCATGAATAGATAATGGATGGATGAATGTTCAGTTTTGAACAGAAATCGACGAAATGTTTTCTTTCGTGGTCCATTTTCTGCCGGGCATTTATTTATGCATCTTATGAACAAGAACGACCGATCTACTTTAAACTTTTGCAGCTTTTGAAGTGCAGTGCACATTTTAAATGTGTGAAAGTATAAGTGGATGAATGACACGGACGACGGCGAATATATGTATGTATTCAGTTCAGTAGTTCGAAAAAAAATCATTAAAGAAAACCAGATGTGGATTTAAATGTATCTGTAAATAAGGAATAAATGACTGGTTGGGTAATGAGGCCCGGTGTTCATGAAATGACCCAATTTCATGTATAGATCAATTTTTCATGCTTTCAGTTCATTCAAGTCCAGGGTCCAGGGCGTTTCGGGTCGGTAGTAAAATTTACAGGATGCGAATTAAAGAACGAGTAATTAATGAAATAATAAATTGATGATCCTTAATTTATTAAGTCAATGGAAGAATTTATTATTCATTCAAATCCAGCATATAATTTGTTCCTTACTCAGTGGCCACCTATTTATAACATAATACGGGTTTTTTAAAAATTGTATATTACTTGATGTATACTTAATATATATGGTGTATGGTCGCAATGATAATTGACGGCAATTTTTAATAATACAAAATAGAGCTACATGCTCTTTCCATGATTTTCACCATGATACATCTCATCTAAGTTAGATGATCTAACAAATTCGACTACTGACAGGATTAAGGCCTTGGTCCCTCCTCCACATGGCCATCCTTTGCTTGAACCAAGCCTGTAATTTACAAACAAAAGAAGCAATTACATTATTAATACGTTTAATACTGAAATAGGAGATGCCTGTCACAATACAACCCGTTTTACGTCTTGAATGTCTAGATAAGCAGATTAAATTACAGAATGTCACACACGGGTCAAACAAGCAACCAAACCACACAAATTGACTAACTAATTACATGACAGACAATTATGGCACGTGTCTAGCTCAGAATCAGTTGTGTAAGCTCAATTTCAATAAGTGTCAACTTTTTCCATGTCATTTTTACGTCCACGTTTTTGCATTTGGTCTACTTTTTATTATTATTTTTTATTCCAGTGGTCTTCTTTTTATTCTTTTGTGTGGTCCAAACTTATTTGAGATTGTGTACAACCAAATCACTCAGTGATGACGACAATACAATTGACCAACCAAACAGAAGTTAAGTTAAGTTAGCCTTCAATCAACTTCAATAAAAGAAATTAAAAGAAAACAGTTTCACTCAATTTAAAACTAGTTACTGATGATCGGACTTCAGTTTTTTATACTGGATAATAAAAAAGAAATTAATGAATGATGAAATATGTCAAGAACGTACAATTAACTTTTTGGCAATCAATATTATTATGACACCCAAAGTTTTAATATTTTCAATTCAAACCGCTTTTTATAAGTGAGGACATGAATAAAGATGCAAATTTGCATGTAATACTTATTTTTGGACGCGGTCTCAACAAGTTTGCAAAATTATGTTATCGAACCTGTTTGCAAATTACATTTGCAATGTAAAACGTAATGTGTTTCTTGACTTGGCAAGTTGATATTTTTTATAATTTGTGGGCTTATAGTTTGGTTGAGTTGAATTTATATCAAATATCAATTTTAATATAATAATTTGAAATTAAATTTGAAATAAAATTCTAAAACCAGGTTACATGTAAATAAAAGGTTTTGCTTGTTTTGCTACTCGAGTGCAAAAAACATGTTTTGGAAACGTGAAACAGAATAGATTACACAAACCACGCAACCTTGCAGCCAGAAAGAAACCCGAGAATTTATTGCGTCAAATGGAAAATAATAATAATGCATTAAAAGACGGGATTTTTCGATCCTTCTTCAATTTCATAGCCGATATACATAGATAACTAATGCCATTAATTAAATAAGCACTCAAGTCCAAAGTACGGACGAATAATGGGTGAATTTTAAGGCAAACGAAAAGTGGGGATTGTTTGCAAAACGGTAACATGACACATTCCCACGAAACGCAACCAGTAAATATATGTATATATTATAGATATGATGACTAAGCCATGAAAAGGACTGATCCTTGAACATGGTAATTCAATAATAAAAACTATTAAATATCTGGTCTGAAATCTACAGATAGAAATTGGTCCATTATTCGCAGCAATATAAATATATCATCTTTTTTCTTCTCTATAGTACGCATTACTTGAAGATTTCGTTAAACAAATTACTTATGTCTGTCCCTTAAGCGCAGCAAATCGGTGACACTGTCTCCAAATTGGCAAGCCGATGATTCCGCAATTAAGCCTTATACTTACAAAAAAGTGACCAGGTAGAAAAAGACAGGACATCATAACAACGGTGAATTTTATAGATGAAATGACTGTGTCTCGGTCTCAGCCCCTTTACCACAATCACTACTATACCGCACCTTGTCATGTAATCCAATAATGACATTATGCAAATACGAACCAAGACTGGCATAGTTCAGTTCAGATTATGATGTGTCTGTCTTTCTTTGTATACAATTTATTAAAAGGCTTGAGTCATACCACAATAAAATGTGTCCTTGTTGCAGGGTCAACATAAACGTTATTTAGTTTGTAGTTATGAATAATATGATTCTCTGACATTGCTAGTACAATATAAGTAGCTCCATCAAAAAACTACCATGCTTGGGCTGACATTTGCAAAACAAGAGTAGTTTCAAGGCTTCGTGTTCCTTTTTCTTATTATTATTCGCATACTTGTAAAATCAGTAAGCAAAGCTAATCAACCCTGACTTAGCTTGCATGTCTGCCAGTGTTTTATTTAACTATTCAGCTTAATAATATTAGCCTACATATGTAATACCTAATTTGATTGACAAATTAATTAATACGAGTACTTCATGATGAGCATATATTTTGTCACTATTCGGTTAATTTAAGTTTTGCGAAAATATTAATTTTTGCAAGAATACTTGTTTATTAGCAAAGCAGTCAATGTCCCTTCACACACACACAACAAGCTTAAAAGGGATAAAAGCATCTCATTAATTAATAGAACAGGATAAAATAGCTCTGAATCACACAACAACGCAATGACATTAATAATAATAAACTGCAGAAATGCAGGGTGAACTAATACCGCACGAACTTAAATTCTTGAATTCTCAAATTCTTAAATTCTTAAATTCTTAAATTTTATATTCTTAAATTCTTGAATTCTTAAATTCTTAAATGCTTAAATTCTTAAATTCTTGAATTCTTGAATTCTTAAATTCTTAAATTCTTAAATGCTTAAATGCTTAAATTCTGAATTTTGAGATGTGTCTCATGTCACCCCAAGTGTTTCTCATGTCACCCCAAGTGTTTCTCATGTCACCCCAGGTGTTTCTCATGTCACCCCAGGTGTGTTTCACATTGCCCCAAAATTTAAAAAAAAAATTTTGAAATTTTGAAAAAATTTTCGAAATTTTGAAAAAAATTTCAAAATTTGGGAGGATGGTCCCTTAGACCCTAGAATGCTTATGCAACAAACCGCATGTCGAAATTCGAAACCGTTCTTGAGTTATAGTGCCCACAGACAGACAGACTAACTAACTAACTAACTGATCGCATGTAATACCTTGCGGTATTAAATAAGATTATGGCAATATCTAATAACAACAAAGCAAAGCAAAGGTGGGTGGTCAGTTCTAGTCTGCATCTGATCTATAGTGGTCAGTCAGTATAATGTAATAAAGAAGGTTTAAGTAATAATAATAATTCGCTAATCATGCTTCACAAAGAATGATGTAGATAAAATAAGTACAATAAAATCCTTCATAAATCCTTCCGCTTCATATTTTAATTTTGTTAATAAATTTCGCACACTCACTTGAACTTCTTCCTCAAGCAGACCAGTTTCTGCCGCAGTCAACATCAATTCACTGGGATGAGGATTCTTAGACTTTTGAAATTGTCTCTCAAGATATTCCCCTTGTTCATCAGTTAGGCGAAGGTCGATATTCAATATTGAGCCCTTATTTTCCTGACATTGTTGTTGTTGTTGTTGTTCTGTCACGACTCGCATTGTTCCGGTTGCCATATTTGTGTGAATATTGTTATTATTTCCTAGAAAAAGAATCGATCGATTATATTATAAAATAAAATAATACCACTTATGTATTTCAATTTGGGGAAACCAGAGTAAAATTAGACTACTTTGCTTTGCTTTGCTTGCCTTGTCCCATTTCATTTCTAACTATTCATGGAATTTTATGCAAACCGCAGTCGTAGTAGTCAGTCGCCAACTTGTCATAATAAACTGTTACGTGCATGCTAAATACTAAACTTTTTGTCATTATTATTTGATTACTGAGCGACTGACTTACTATATGACCCATAAGGATTACCCATGCTTATATAAGGAAAGTTGTGGCTATTAGGCTGGTTACGTTTGTGAACTTTAATGTAAACCTTAACAATGGATAAACAAGCCTTTTTGTATCTATCTACCCATCCATCCATTTAAATTCCTGGATTAAGCATGCTCATGACCCAGCATTAATAATGTTTTCCGTCCATGCCGAATAACAGCACAAAGAAAGTATTAGTTCCGTTCTTCTGAATTCTTATTATTCTCCATCCATTTCATGCTTGATTTTTATTTTGCTCACAAAAAAAACGGACACGAAATTTGCAAAAGTACAGAATGCGGAATGAAAGAATAAATAACACCGAATCCAAAGCTCGCCTTGATAGAGTTGGTTGTTAGCAAATGTTGGCACAAGTCAATATGTACGTACACGTATGTAAAAACATTACGGAAATAGTTAAAACCCCAAATATTTTAGTTATAGGAGAGCAGTTCAACCATTACTACAGAATCACTGCCATACTGCCATCATCCCATCACTCACTCAATGGGTTGGTCGGTGGACTGGAGAAGGTTCCAACCGTTTTTGAGAACGTTAGTTATTTTAAATGCAAAAAAAAAGACTTCTTGAAATTCTTGAATTCTTCTTCTTCTCTTATGTTCTTCCTAAACGTAAAACTAACTTCCTTTTTCTTTTCCTTTAAAACCCATGTTCCCTGAACTAAAGATAGGTTGCGATTTCAATTTGCACTCTGACTGACTGACTGAACCGAAGACACAATTTCACACTTTATCCAAACAATCTGCCAACCAAGGCAAATTGTTCTTTGATTTGCTTTTGCTTCTTCAACTTATTTTTCAGTCTGGCTCGCAGGAATTTCCCCAAACAAATATTTTAAACACGGTTTAAAGTTTAAATAGTTTACATCATGTCAATGCTAAAAGTAGGATGATGCAAATTCTCCTTAAAACATATTAAATTCAAGGACAAATGCGTAATGAATACGCTATATAGCGCTAGCAAACTTGAAAGACTGAGTGGCCGTCAAATTTGCAACACATAATTTTCAACAATGCTTCAAGTCATGCTTCACTTTGATGGGAAACAGAACAACCCTTCTTCTGAAATTTAAACTCTCGTAAAATCCAAAACCAAAAGTTATTTTTCATATTGACCTAAACTGGACAAATACTGTACATAATCCATAAATATGAAAAAAATCTCCCTCCCTCACTCCACCTTTAAAATGTTAATATTTGCACAAATAACATAATGACTGAAAGTGAAAATGAATCATTGTATGCAAACGTATAAGTAAAAGCATGTACGCATTTGTTTGATGATGATGACTATTCGCCAACTTCCGTCGTCACTAAACAAACCAATGTCAACTAATCATCCCTTCTTATGCTTTTGACATCAGGTGGGGAGAAATAATGAGACAAGGAATTGATGAGAGATAAATAAGTCATAAGCAAGCTCGTGCTTATTGTAACCCTGGCCAATTCTCCGCTCATCAGAATAGTAATAATAAAAATAATGCGAATGTCTCTTCAGTCAATGCGCCTCACAAAACCTTACTTAACTTATTATTATCATCAATAACTAACTGACTTGACAAATTTCCACACATGCATGCATAACCTAATAACACAGTGGGAATAATAGTTATTATACAATTATATTTTAATAAGAATGATGATGCATAGTAAAAAGCATCATCATCAATTCCTTCAAAAAGAATTGCAACGAAATATATTTGTTTGTGTCAAATGTATAGTATTTTACCTGCGAGCAATTAATTAACACCAACCGAACGCAATTTCAATTCCAAACAATTGAGCTCTGCTACTTTTTAAGTAATTGTTTGAGTAATTGTTTATATGTAATCCACTTTGTAGTTAGTTAACTTTCTAAACAAATTAACGGATTTGATTTTGTACGTTTCTTTTCGTTTCAACTGAAAATGGGTATTATTAAAGTGTGGATAAAATGAATGATGATGCTGATGTATGTAAATCTGGACGAGAAGTGTCAAAAACAGGAGCAAATCTCCTGGCTGTTTGTTTGACGTGGATTTGATTAAAACAAAAAAAAAATAAAGCAGTGCATGCAATATTGAATTATTGGATGGATGGATGGATATGGAGCCATAATTATTCTGCATCACAATCCAAAATAAGTATAATACAGATAATTTGGCTACTTATGGAGAAAATGGATACAGATAAGATATAAAAATACCTGGAGTGCTTGATCTGCTGTAAATTGGATTGGGTAATAATATCGAAATTGAGCTATCCTCTCCTGCTCCTGCAATTGAATAGAACTGGGTGACTGATAATGTTGTTGATGATGAGTAGAGTGGATGAGGTGAGCTTTGGTTAAATAAATTGACGTGATTAATTTGTGGTCACAACTTAATTTAACTATGTATCAAATTATATATATACTTACTTGTATATATGTAGTAATCCAATGTTGATGTTCAATGAGGCTACGCTATGCAGAAATAAAGAACTCTGCTTTAACAAGGTTGACGGGAGAGAGTGCAAAATGAGACTGAGACTCCCAACCAGCATTGGCAAAATCCTTTATTTCAGTTCAGCAAAAGCGATGCTTGCAATATTATATGCATAATGACGATGATGATGATGATGTAGTAGCTTGGCTTAACTTGTTGCTTAAACTTAAACTAAACTGCATGTCATTTGCAAACTCGGTTTGTGTATTGAATTATATTACACCATTTTTACTTGTTTATGAAATGAAGCAAACCATTAAGTGCAAGCAAGAGTCACTCAGTTTTTGACTATGTGAGTAAGTAAGTAGTTTTTTTATTATGTCTGTAACTCCATCCAACCATTTATTGTCAATTATAATGGGTGCTACCATTTTGTTTCTTAATTATCATGTTATTTATAATGCTCCTGCTCGATAATGAAATGAACCTGCTCGTTGTGTGATGATGTGATATGTGTAAATATGGGTTGATGATATCAGCAGCGTGTTGTCCAGTCTTGCTCATTGCCAGTTTTACTTATGGCTATTAATTAACTGGATAAAGTAGAAGAATGACAATCAAACGATAAACATCAATTTAACAATTATTATATAGGTTCTGCAGCCGTTGTAATCAAACTGAAAGAGCAAAGCAAAGCAAAGCAGATGGACAGAGAGTGAAAACTGGCTCAACGGAAATTTTGTCCTTTATGCAACAGATGCATCACTCACATCACATCATGATTATAATTCCCCCTTAGTGGGTGTATTTCGGGTATATAAAGCACGAAAAGATCTAAGTTTTTTGTTTGACAACCATTTTTTAAAATATCGTCTCTCTAGTTGATGACTGTATGATTATATTTCATAACTTTAGTCAGTTGAAAATTTAGTTCAAGAAATAAAGAAGATTTTAATCTAAATGCGCATGTTGACTAGTTTATTTGGTTTGCGAAATGAAAGTAAAGTATCCAAAAGTGTGAGATAATCGGACAGACTAAATGAGCACGATTGTATAACTCTCATAGGAGGCAAAATGAGACTCTCATTTACTTGAGTATCGGTATTGTGATCGTTATCGTTATTGATACTACGTGTTTAATGTAAAATATCCAGGAATACAAATTTAATCGCTTATCAAGTATAAAAAAGCTTATTTCCTACTTTCACTTCTCTTTTAGGTTTACAGTTGACACCATCAGTTGACACTATCAAACCCAAGAATTGGAAAAATTATTGAACATTTCATCCAATTTTGGAAAACAAGAGCAAGCAATGAACGGATGAATGAAGGGATCAAGGGAAAGAAAAGTTGTACTTTCTCCCTTTTATTTGGGCATGGTGGTGTCTGCCTTCAATTGAGAGACAACTATCTGTCAACTCCTCTGCTTTCTCCAACTTCGCGTCGTATCTTCGTTTTATGTACGCCTATGTAGTTCTTTGAGTTGCTCCTGCAGACTCCATAAAACTGAAGGTTTGACAATGTCTATTAATGAAAAACTAGCACAAATTACTTAACTGTATGTTTAGCAAGCCTTAATTTAATATATACGGTTGATTTTAGGAACTTTGCGTCATTATTATTGTGTCACTTCAAACGAACCTTTCTCCAATATCAGTTTTCAAAACTAAGAAAAATGAAATTTAGGAATCGACTGATTTTGTCAAATACCACAAGGAAAAGTATATAATTGATGTAAAAAAAACAGTCAAAGGCCTGCTTCTCACCTGCATTATGAAAGCAATGACTAAATAATATAAAACATTGGAATGCAGACTTGCACGTCGCTTTATTTCAAATTCAACTTGCCAACAATTCAATTCGACCCACTAAATCAAGAACTCGCTACTTTATCCAACTATACTATTTATTGATATATAATCTGAGAGAAACACATTTTGAGTCCGGCTAAGCAACTCATATTACAATTTAAATATTGGAAATAGTTTGATTAGAACAAATATAATAAATAGCAATGTTTAAATTCAAAGGAAAAACTACACTAAAATATAAATTATCTCACTAAATGAGTGAATGAATAAGAAATGAAAATGTCAGTGAAATAGTCAAAGCAAAAGGCGGTGTCATCAAAAAAAGTAGTCATGAATTAATTTGTAATTAACGGCGATGTGAAGACATTGATGGGAGTTTGTAATTGTAACTGCTCGTGTACTGTCCACTGTTAAATGAGCTTGAACCCAAGTCGTCAGAATTCTGCAGAATTTGAAAAAAGAATAAGATTAAATATTGAATTTTGACAACAATGGAATTACTCCTTTATAAAGCTCGAGAGTTATTACATTTGTGAAGATTGGTGGAGGTGGAGCTACCGGAATTGAAACACGCGACGTAATACCGCCCATACTAGAACTACCAGCGCCACCCCAACGATCCGGAATTTCTGTCACTGTTCGACTCTGGCTTCTATAAAGCACAATTCATATTGTAATAATAAACAACATCGCATATTTTACCCAATAGAAAGTCTATGCAGGTTACCTGTCTGCAGGTGGCCACGATGTATCTTGGCTGGATATCCATGTCTCCGAACTACGCAAACTGGGTGCAGCTCCTCCTCCACTGTAAATCGATGATGGTATTGGCCATCTATCTCGGCCTACACCAACATAATAGTTGGGGCTTGGGACTATAGCGAATTTTTAGAAATTCACTCATTAAGAAATAATTACCATTTTTTAGAATTATATAATATTATATGAGTATTTACGCTTCGGAACTGTATCCATAATGCGCTGAGTCGCCAAGATATCTGCTGACGTTTTGGGACCAAGGTCATATGTCGAAAATCTGTATCCTGACGAACCCGGATTTGAGGAGATTGGATATGATTTAGAGTCTTCACGTCTGTCGTCACGAATCTTGATGTGATCCTGTTACATTTTATTTTATTTTATTTGTATTATTTAAAACGTCATGGCAAAAAGTGTACTAACCCTTTGGACATGTCGGTCACTCGTTTTATTTTCTCTTGTTGACCTTCGATCCTTTTCCCAACTTGGTGACAAACGCTCCCTTATTGGAGCACTTCTCAATGCTCCACTACGCCCTGAGTGATCCAAATGGCGAGAAGGTTCTTCTTTACGATACGGATGTGATCGCACTTTCTCCTTATCTGATCGTCTAAATAACGCATTCACAAATTCATTAAAAACTGCAATATAGATACGTACTCTTGATGTATCGAAAATACTCACGCATCCGCATATGACAAATTGTGCCTTGATCGCCCAATTGGAATTTTCTGATCGTCACGCTCACGACCATAGTCATCGTCCAAGTTTGTCCGCTTGACTTTACTTTTTCTTGCCAATAACGCCTTCTCCCGTTCGATTTCTGCTTGCTCAAGTCTTTGTTTCTCCCGTTCTTCCATTATCATTTTCTCCTTTTGACGTTTCAGCTCTGCTTTCTCCGCTTCAATTCGTTCACGCTCCCTGGTTAAAAAAAACACCAATTATATAATATACAACTGCTTTCCATTTCAGAATAAGGTAAATTAAAAATAAGTTTTAAATCCAGCTCACTTTGCCAGTCGACGAAATTCTTCATCCAATAACCTTTGTTTCTCCGC